>ML781693.1:351548-363025 GCA_009831015.1 Picea engelmannii | reverse complement strand
GATATAATGAAAAAGAAAGGTTTTCCCGGTTGAGGGTTTCCGGTAAAGATCTCTATGTATTCTATGTATGAGCCATTGATTAATTTCTGTATTGCTTAAGAATATATATGCATTGCTTTACTTCGCAGGTTTAAAACTTACATAAATATTATCTACAGAAAGAATCAAAGCATCTTGTAACACATCACATGTTACATTTGCTTCCTGATTTTTTTCCTGTTGTCCATCTCTTTGTTTCTTTGGAGCTTTGCAGTCTTTCTTCAGATGTCCTTTCTTCCTAAAATTCCATCACTCTATCTTTCCCAGTCTAGATTTGGATTTTCCCTTCCTAGAATTCCCGCAATTTCCTGGGGCCTTTCCTCTATCCTTTTGTCTTCCCCTGTTCTCCATGTTTAATGCATTACCTGATGTCTCACCTGTGATTTTCCATCGCATTTTCTCACTAAGGATAACACCAACAACGTCATCAAATTTTAAAGTGTTTGAACCAGAGACATAGTTACTTACAACCATGAACAAGTCGTTCCAGCTTTCTGGCAATGAGCACAAGATTATAAGAGCCATGACCTCATCATCAAAGTCCACTTTTACAAAACTTAGCTGCTTAGTAACCTTATTAAATTCATTTAAATGATGTGCAACAGACCCACCTTCTGACATCTTCATAGTAAATAATCTCTTCATTAGAAATACCTTATTGGACGTCAAGGGTTTTTCATACAATTTAGCCAATGCGTCAATCAACTCTTTCGTTGTATTTTCTTTCGAAATATTGAAAGTCATCGACGTTGTCAAGCTCAGTCGTATCATTCCTAGAGCCTTTCTGTCAAGAATCTCTCATTCTTCATCCTTAATGGTCATCGGCTTCTTTGTTATTCCACCCAATGGTAGGAATAGATCCTTCTGATATAAACAATGTTCCATCTGCATCTTCCATAACTGGTAGTTTTGGTCGTTAAATTTATAGACCCTAAACTTTTCATCTTTCGCCATTGCTCCTACTTGAACCATGAACCCTCTTTTCCTGTGAGTTACCTTTCTCTCTGATACCACTTGTTAGAAAAACAGGATCGCGGAGCAATAAAATAAAATAAATGTGGAAATAAAACACAGAAGATACACAATACAATAGAGACACAGATATGTGTGGTTCACCCAGTGTGGGCTACATCCACCAGAGAAATTTCCAGGTCCTTCATTTATTATTATCCAGCAAAATAAAGGGATACAACCTACAACATAACCGCTGTAACTTCCTCTTCTTTCTTTCACAGTCTCCTCTCTCAGAATACAATATTCACAATATTCACATAGCCACAATACATTTCTCTCATAAAAGAGGGTTTCCTTCTAGGGCAAAAAACCTAACATAACTTCTACTATCCATATTTAAAATGAAATTACAATATACATTTACAAGGAAATTTTTCCGTTGGGGCTTCGCCCCCAAACCCCCATCGAATAACGTTGTCTCTCGAACTCTTGTTGGGGGTCCGCTTGCCCCCGGACTCCGCAGGGGGGTAACCCCCTTACACTCCCCCGCGTGGAAAAGTGTACATTCTTCTGGAGTGTAAAGTCTTCATGAAGTATAAACACGGCTGAAAACAAAGAACTCTGAATCAAGAAAATAATTAGGCTCCACAACCAACATTTGATGCATAAGAAAAATCAGTATTTGAAATCTATTAAAACTTCTAAAGATTTTAAATCAAAATATTTAGATATAAAGCTTGTGCCAAAGGAAGAATATTTTATAAAGTCACCAAACGAGTTCAAGGGCGATCGTTTATTGAAGACCCACATAAGAGAATGTTACATAAACTCATATTTGATCTTTTTCCAATTAATATATTTTCTCACCCTCTCTGCCTCTCCATAGTTGGTTCCCTTTATGACAGTGTTAGTTTGAGCCTTCACATTTTCAAGTTTAATAATTTCAGCCTTTAGATTTAACATTTTGCTATCATGTTGTTACTTTTAGAATATTAACAATTATTTTGCCATATCATCTTGGATTATTGAAAATCAAAGCAAGGATCGCTTTTGTACTCCATAGAATCTCCAAAGTATCTTGGGTATGGAATTCAAAATAGAATTTAACGTATATTTATTATAGATAAATAGCATAAATGTTGAGAATTTAAAATATTTCCATAAACAAGTACTTACTACAAACTAGTACTCCTGCTAAAATAACCTTGATGTTAGGAAACTCTTGCAAATTGTATTCTGACTGTCCACTTCTTGACAGCTATTGTAACGACCCTGCTTAAATAGATGTATATGATTATTAATTATAATTAATTTAATAATCTAACTGTTCTAAAAGATTAGCAAAACAATAATTATTTCTTAAAATAACATTAACTAATTATTTATTATTAATTAATTATTCATGATTGTCAAGGATTAATTAATTATTAATTGACTCATTAATGAATTAAGTAAAGGATTAAAGGGGGGGTTAATAAATTATTTTATTAAATTAAGAGTTACGTACATGGAAATGGATAAGGTATTAATTCAAAGGGGTAAGACATTAAATATGGGATAAAATAATAAATAAAGGGGATAAGGGGAATTAAGGACGAAAGGATAAGATAAGGTAATAAATGGGTTAGGTAGGGAAGTAAATGAGGGGGAATTCGGTGAAGGAGGAATATGGAGGGGAAGGAGGTTTATGGGAGGTCATTCTAGGGGAGATGGGGGATTGATTTTGAGGGATCTTGGATTTTGCAGAGAGGAGTGGAGTTTTGGAGTGGGGATTGTATCAGTCAGGCACCAGGGTTGCTGAAGGTTTTGGGCACGGGGGCCAGGATATCCATATGATATCCTGGAGCTAGGAAGTTACCTAGTTGGCAAGGTGGAACTAGGTTTTGGGTAGAATTTACACAGTGAAGCAGTGGTCAACAAGGCAAGCGAACAGGCAGAGGGTTAGCATCAGACCCAGGTATTTAAAATTATGCATTGTTTTTAATCTGTTATAAAAATTTATTATTTGTTGTTAAATTTAAGTTACTGAAGTTACTATTATGAAGATTATTATGTTGTTATGAAATTACTGTCTTAGTTTATGAAATAAATTGATGTTTATATCTATTTGGCTATTACATATGGTATCAGAGCGTCTTAGTTTGAAATCTGGGACTATGGGCCAAGTTCCCAGCTCCAAGCTCCAGTCCCGCCTAACCTGCAAACCAAACCAAATGCAGAAATTTTAAAACAAATATAAAAATAAATGCATTACAAATTTACCAAAGTAAAACATACAACTAGGGTTGTTATAGTATGTTTCTCCAAACACTTGCGATTGGGATCAGGGGTTTTATAGCATCAACTTCCTTTCAGTCAATATATTCTAAAACTAGTCACAAACGAAATTTTAGTATCCAGATTTAACCTTTAAAAGTGTAAAACCAGAAGCTTAGATGAAAATTTGCACAAAATTTTGACTGGTCTATTGAAAATTTTAACAAATAGAGGTAAAACGATGAAAGCTTGAAGGAAATTAGAGGATCCAATAATTTGAGTAACATCTTTTATTCTATGACCACAGTTCTTTTGTGCAACATCCATATTGAGTCACCTAATCAACTGACAATATCACAAGAAATGTAACTGTATGCAGTTAGATCATTAGACCCCATATAAAACCACAAAAAAAATGACCTGGTACCTATTTTCGTAAACAAAATGTTTACTCGGTCAAGAAGGACATCCAAGTCAATCATCACAAATAAGTTGAAATTCTAAGAATTGGTGTTGACACAAAACTATTTCCAATCCCAATTTTAAAAATGCTCTCTGTAATAAACACATCCTACCTCATAATCCCTAGCAAACCTGAAGGTTCACACCATGCTTACAAGCTATTAGCAAATGTGTATAGAGACAGGTATGGCTCCTGTACAAGAGCTAGAGACATCAGACTAGCAAGATAAATAGAACACGCAAAACACGATGCTGTGCATGGGTCAACAGGGCCTGGACAAGACCTCGATAAAACTCGCATCATTTTTTCCAGCACTAATAAATTGCAAAGGTTTATTGCTTCATAAACATAATGCTACTACAAGTTAGGGTTTTCATATTTGTAATTAACAAACCAAAGATAGCTTTAAGTAATTGTAAAAAAAAAAAAATAATCTTCAATTTACTCTTGTTCCACTACCACCCGCAATTTTGAAAATGTTAATCAATAGACTTCCATCTACTAGATTAAGACTTGGGAACTGTGCACTAGTATTGTCCAACAATTTACCCACAAAATCGAAAAGCACTATATACAACGTATAACATTAAATAACCATGTGATGTTCCACTAAATGCAATATCTTAAAATAGTTATAATTTTGGAACACTTGCTAAGGACTTCTAATAAAAAAAAAAGATTAAAATCTACTACAAACCTAGTTAAAGGATACTGAATATATATGGACCAGGTTCATATGACATCCTTGAAGGTTCATGTTGACCCTGTGACAGTTTCTTGAACAATGACTTGGCCTGCTGTTTATAAAATTCTAGGTCTTTTTGCTCTCGCCCGTCATCCAAGCCTTCCGGTAAAGGAAGACCATCAGTTACACGGGCAATCATTGTCAGTTTGACCATCTCTGCAGCCAACTATTGTTGTGGCTGAAGAATCTTGTAGAAGAACCAAGTCTTCAACAGGGAAAATTCGGTCTCTTGAGCTTGAATACACTGGGATGTTCCCTGGGGTATTAATACCGAAACTTGGAACGCTTCTCAATTTGGTCTGATTTTGCATCAAATTGAGCCTTTCCGACCAAGAGTAAGGTTGAATTGACGAGCGAAAACTGCTGGATCGAATCAAATCAAATCTCCGAAGGGGAGAAAGAAATCCTTAAGGTCTCCGTGAAAATGGAACTAACTACCAACTCGACCAGATGCAGTTCGTAAAATCTAGAGACCAATAGAAAGTAGATGAACAGTAAGCATACCAGAGGACGTCTCTTGTTTGAATCCCTGGTCATGGCTGACTGTCTGTGTTCTGTGCCAAACCAATATTGAAATTCCTCAATTTTTTTTTGTCTCAAATCTGTCACCCCAGAAATGAGTTAAAACAGAAGGAGATTATGGCTGTTGAACGATGCTACCAGTGCCATATTACAAAGAGAAAATAAAAAGGGAAATCACCTTGCTGAAAATAGAACGGGCACACTCAGAAAGGGAAATTGCCTTGCTGAAAATAGAAAGGGCGCACTTGCTGAAGCATACAAGCTAAGTGCTCAGAACAATGGAAAGGATGCGAGCCATGGCGGGTGAGATTCTTGGAACCTATGAATAGAGCAAAGAGGCGAAAGGCGGAAGTGAGGCAGCGTTAGGATTAAGGAACAACTTAGGTGTTTGGTACTGAGAGCTGGAGGCCGGGCACGTGGGCCTCATGCCAGAAGCCCGACCTTAAAGGCTACCAGATAATGCCTCATTTCTCATTAAGTATTAAGCACATTAAACTCTCGCCATTATATATTTTTTATATTAATGTTTAGTTTTATAGTTATTTAAAAGTATTAATATGCCTTTTGAATAATTAAATTTTCATTTTTTTTTATTTGATTAAATTTTAGTTTTATAATTTATTTAAAGGTATTAATACGCTAGTGTAAATTTAAATTATTAATATATATATATATATATATATATATATATAAGTTTTAATTTAAATAATTTAATAATATAGGGCTAAGAAAAATTTATGGAGTCCGTGAGGATCGAACCCCGGACCTCCCCACCGGTCAAGTCTTTACAAAGTCCGCCTTGCCAACGCACCACATGATGTGACTTTTACAAATAATTTCACATATAAATACTCTAATTGTCATACCCAAGACCACCCACCAAGCGAAGCGTCTTAAGAAGAACACTAACGCCGAAAGGTACATAGCGTTGGTGAACGCCGAAACGTGGTTGGCAGTTGTGGATAAATATTTAGATGCCGCGATTTAATCCTATTTAATCATTTAAACGTGGTAATTATATATCCTTATAGATTTTTTTTTTAATGTGATTAGGTAAATGCTAAAAAGTAAACATGTTAACGGATGCTTTGATAAATGAAAGAAAGTTATGAACAATAAAGCTAACCCATAGATTTTGGAGGACGACTAAGAATATGCGAGCATCTTCAATGCATAGCCATCAGATAATGGTTTAAGGTTAAATAAGATTAAAAGATCATTAATTGTGCCCATTGTCAAAAGGTGTACGCCTTTCGACGTAAATTAATAAACAAAAGGTCGAAAGTCACGTTAATCAAGTTGTAAGCGAAAAGCTAAAAGGGCTTAGACTAGGACAAGCGGGAAGGAGGCGACATATGCACTAGGAGAGTAAGCATAGGAAGTGGCGAGTAAGGCGCAAGGCTAGCGTAGCTACAGGGCAAGGGAACCAATAGTTCTTTTCGTAGGGGCGAACAAATCAAGCTTAGATGCTTAATCCTAACCCTAACCTAGCCAATCCCCTAATGGAGTAATGTCTGTTTACAGACAAGTAAAGAAAACTTACGCCTAACCCTGTTTCTAAGTTTAAGTAGCACCAATTTGAAACATCCTTGAACTCACCCTGACAACTTTGGGGTGATGCAGGTTAAAGCATACAGGATGGTCAGGACTCGAAGGATTCGAGACAGGGGAGCATCATCGCAAGCACCGCCAACACCGCTAGTGCCACCACCATCATCACCCGAACTAGCCCTCATACTGCGCTCGTTGGAAGCCATTAACGAGACTTTAAAGGGGCGACAACCGGCAGGGACTGAAGTGGAACCACCACCGTCTGGAACGGGTAATCCAGAAGCATCAAGGGATTCAGGGGGAGGACCTCCACCTGAAGACATCACGTGGGAATTGCAGAAGATCAAACTTCCGGAGTTTGTCGGGGGTCACGCCAGTGAACGCGCGGAAGCATGGTTGGAAGGCATGACAAGGTGTTTTTCCTTAAGGGACTATGCGTCCAACTCAAAGGCAAAGATCATCATTTTTCAGTTAAGAGACAACGCCTTGAACTGGTGGGGAAACCTGGAAAGACAACTGCACCTTACCCCAGCCACAATATCTTGGGAACTTTTCAAGGAAAGATTCCGAAGGAAATATCTACCAGCATACTACGAGGAACAACAGGTAGGGGAATTTCATGCCCTAGTACAGGGAAACAAAACTGTAGAAGAATATGAGATCAGGTTTATGGAACTGGTCAAATATGTGTCGTATATGGATAACGACCAACGACAGGAGGAGAGCTTCGTATATGGATTGAACCCTAAGATAAGAGCTATGGTGTGGATGTGGAAACCGACTTCAGTAGATGAGGCTGTGGAAAATGCGCGTTACGCGGAAGAACACATGAACTTAACCGGGGGTACAAGACCGACATTTCCGCATCGCCTTGGATTCGTAGGAAAGGCCCCAAGGACTTTTCCTAGGGGAGGGGGCTCAAGGCCACTGACATATGGTAATAAAGTCGTGCCAAGGACAGTAGCTGCAGGGATTTCAATGGTAGTGAGTCCAGCATCCCGTTCATTGCCGACGGTGCAAACATGTCCATGACCATCTCAGGGAACAACGAATAGGGGCAGGGGTTCCAGGGGAAGGAACTCATTTAAGAGATAGTCACATAAGAGTGCACAGGTTCAATCTCGTGTTACCTGTTGGGAGTGTGGAGGACCCCATTACGAGCGTGACTGCCCAGAGTTACAATCAGGGTTCGTGCATAGAGAAGGAAAGGCACCGATGGGGAGAGCAAGTAGCAGCCACCAGATTTGCGCAGCGGTTAATAATCGCCAGGCCGAACATCAATCCACGGTGGTGGAGTCATCAGGTATGCTAAATCATATCAATGTCAATATTTTGTTTGATTCTGGTGCGACAGATAGTTTCATTTCACCATCTGCATTAGAAAAGAGTGGGTTGGCAGCCTACGAGCACGATGACTTTAAACAAGTCGAGATGGCTTCGGGGGAAAAACAAGCGGTAGGACCTAGTGTTGATAATTGTATAGTAGACCTGGGAGTGTGTACTACCAGGTCGAAGGTATACGCCACTACTCTTGGGGCATATGACCTAGTCATTGGAATGGATTGGTTAGCAGTTCATCGAGCTTTGGTAGATTGTTTTGCAAAGAGGGTGCTTTGTGTCGATGATGAAGGAAGACCAGTAGAGATCTAGGGTGTACAGAGAAAAGTGTCGTTACGCTTTATATAAACTATGAAGGTTAAGTGATTCTTGAGACAAAGGTGTCGACTTTATGTAGTGGAAGCATGAATGAAATGAAGAGACCCTCATTGGATCAGTACCCGGTATTGTCAGAATTTCAGGATGTTTTTCCAAACGAGTTACCAGGGTTACCTCCTGAGAGAGAGTTTGATTTTACCATTGAGCTAAAACCTGGTACAGAACCAATATCCAAGACTCCATATCGGATGACAGCACCAGAACTTTGTGAGTTGCAAATGCAGTTGAAAGAGTTACTGGACTTAGGGTTAATAAGGCCCAGTGTCTCACCCTAGGGCGCACCAGTAATTTTCGTAAAGAAGAAGGATGGATCCTTACGACTGTGTATAGACTACAGGGACTTGAACCGTGCTACAGTGAAAAATAGGTACCCAATGCCGCGAATAGATGACCTCTTTGATCAGATGAAAGGAGCAGCGGTATTCTCAAAGATCGATTTGTGATCAAGGTATCATCAGTTAAGGATTAAGGAAGGTGATATCCCAAAAACTGCCTTTCGAACTCGGTTTGGACATCACGAGTTTGTTGTAGTACCTTTCGTATTGACCAATGCACCAGCAGTATTCATGAGCCTCATGAACGACGTATTTCGGAGGTACTTAGACCATTTTGTACAAGTCTTTTTAGATGACGTCCTCATCTATTCCAAGAATGAAAGAGAACATGAGGAACACTTACGAATAGTGTTGTCCTGCCTTAGAGAGAACAAATTGTATGGGAAGCTGTCGAAGTGTTCCTTCTTCCAGAAAGAGATCCACTATTTGGTTCATATCATTTCCGGCGAAGGAATCTCTGTGGACCCAGAAAAGGTAAAGGCCATTATGGAGTGGCTAGTGCCGAAAAATGCCCATGAGGTGAGAAGCTTCATGGGGCTAGCAGGTTATTACCGGATATTTGTGGAAGGATTCTCCAAAATAGTGAAACCCATCACCACCTTGCAGCGTAAGGGGGTCAGGTATGAATGGACAAAAGAGTGTGATAGTGCGTTCATTGAGCTTAAGAGGTTACTAACTAGTGCACCAATTCTACGAGTGCCGGATATGGAAAAGGATTTCACGGTCTGCACGGATGCCTTGAAGCAAGGGTTGGGGGCCGTGCTAATGCAGGATGGAGGAGTGATAGCTTATGCGTCAAGGAAGTTGAAGAAGCACGAAGAGTTGTACACGACTCATGATTTAGAGTTGGCAGCTGTAATGCTAGCTCTGAAACTTTGGAGGCACTATCTTGTTGGGCGAAACTTTGAGCTCAAAACAGATCATCAAAGTTTAAAACATCTCTTCACTCAAAGAGATCTGAATGCTAGGCAAAGGCAATGGAGTGAGTTTATGAGTGAGTACGATTTTGGTATTTCATACATCAAGGGAAAGGAAAATGTGGTCGCAGATGCCTTGAGTAGGAGACCACGTATCTTCTCCTTGGTAAGCTTAAAGGTCAATCTGAGGGAACATGTGTTGACACAACTCCTAGGAGACAGTTGGTATTTAAAGGTTACTTCAAACCTCCAGAGCGGGAGGCAATTAGACCCAAAGTATGAAGGATATAATATGGAAATAGACGAATTGTTAAGATATCGAGGAAGGATGTACATCCCTGAGAATGGGGATATTCGAAGCATCATACTGAAGGAAGCCCATAGATCACTTTATTGTGCGCATCTGGTAGTGAAGAAGATGTACGCAGGTATGATGAAGCTTTTCTTCTGGGTAGGCATGAAGCGCGATGTAGTCCATTTCATCGCCAAATGCCTAGAGTGTCAACAGGTGAAAGCCTACCACCATCACCCGGCAGGCCTCCTACAACCACATGATGTCCCTTTGTCCAAGTGGGAAGTCATCTCTATGGATTTTGTTGTGGGGTTGCCGCTCACATCCCATAGAAATAATGCCATTCTTGTGATAGTGGATAAGTTAACCAAGAGTGCTCATTTTATTCCGGTTAGAGACACTTACGATGTCACTGATGTGGCATGTGTGTTTGTAAGCGAGGTTATCCATTTGCACGGGATACCTAAAAAGATCATTTCAGATAGGGACTCCATATTCACTTCTAGGTTCTGGACAAGTTTACAGTCAGCGTTATGGACTCAGTTGAACTTAAGCACAACTTATCATTCTGAAACAGATGGGCAAACTGAGAGAGTAAATCAAGTCATGGAAGACATGATTAGGATGTATGTAATGGATAATCAAACCCAGTGGGAGAAGTACCTACCTTTGGTAGAGTTTGCCTACAATAATAGTTATCATAGCTCCATCAGAATGCCACCCTATGAAGCTTTGTATGGGAGGCCATGTAGAATGCCATTGAGTTGGGATAGACTAGAAGATCGAGTAACAGTTGGGCTAGAATTGATTCAAGAAATGGAAGAACAGGTGATTCAGATTAGGCAGAGACTAAACGAAGCACAGGATATGCAGAAAAGCTATGCGGATCCACACAGGACCGACCGAAGTTATGAAGTGGGAGACCAGTTGTTCATTCGTATCAGGCCTAATAAGAGTACCATACGGTTAGGGAAGGGGACAAAATTGTCACCTCGATTTATAGGACCATTCAGGATCCAAGAGAAAATTGGACCCGTTGCCTATCATCTCGTACTGCCACCCCACTTGCATAAAACTCATAATGTATTTCATGTATCTATTTTACGTCATTATGTTGCCAATGAATCACATAAACTAAATTGGAAGGAATTGCAGGGATTGGATGTGGGAACCCTCATGGTAGAACCGTTACGCATATTGGACCGTAGAGTCCGATAGAGAAGGAACCGTCTGGTAGACCAAGTTAAGGTCCAGTGGGACAAGTATAGTCCAGGATCTGCTACTTGGGAAGACACCGAGACACTACGGCGAGACTATCCCTCACTATTTTGACCACCTCGAGAACATGTTTCTCGAAGGTGGGGTGTATGTAACACCACCTTTWGACTTAGACAACCAGGATTACCTGAGGCCTATATACTTTATTTTCTAAGTCACAGTGAAACTATTAAGTGATACACTTAAACTTTAAAATTTATGAACTTTTATGAATGTTTAAATGTTATTGATGATGATGTATATGATGCGATCTACTACGTGCATGCAAATTTTATGAATGTTTAAATGTTATTGATGATGATGTATATGATGCGACACATTGTGAGAATGAAGAATTTTATGAATGTTTAAAATACTATTAGAATGATGTTGGATATGATGCAATCTATTTGGGTAAATGATAATCTTA
>ML781693.1:326418-351493 GCA_009831015.1 Picea engelmannii | reverse complement strand
ATGATGATAATGCATAGAAATGTATGAGTTTGTGTTACAGACTAATCTGCAGGTTATGGGCTATGAAATAGCCAAGGGATAATGATGATGAAAGTGGATATCAGGACCACTAACCGAGAAACATTATGGTGATGACACTGCCCCAAACCGAATAAACGATGACAAAACCTCCAGCAACACTGTGCCACTATATATTCCATTGTAGGGTGTGGACCCTAGTCCTGTTAGGAGGGGTGGAGGCATTTCCCACTGTGTATCCTCCATTGTAGGGTGTGGACCCTAGTTATGATTAGGAGGGGTGGAGGTATTTCCCACCGTGTATCCTCTGAAACTTGAAGTCATGGGAGGACAGTGTTAGTTCATGCTCCCCAAGATGTGTGATGATGACTGTCAGATGCCTGCTAGGGAAGCTTGGTCGAGATAGCGACACTTCCGCTTACGGGTTCTATTTGGAGTTAGGTCAATATAGTTGACGCTCCGAGATAGTCTAGCAGAGGAAGGATAGGAATGGAGATGGAAGTAGGTTAGGGAGGAAGGATGAGTAGTAATAGTTGAGAAAGTATGGAGATCTGTCTTGTGGTGGAAGTTAGTGTTTTTCCTTCAAAAAAAAAAAGAAATTTGTATATATGAATATTCATTATTACGTAACTAAACCAAAGTTGTTTAAAATAAAATTGTTGAACTGGATAATAGTAATTAAAGGATTTCTCAAACAATTGATTGGTTTGTTGTCTTTTATAAAAGACTATTCTTGCTGATTGGATTGGATGCATACATAAATTATTAAAGGATGACAGTTTTGATTATTAGTACATGCACGAGATTTGCATGTACTAGCTACACATGCATTTCTTGTACATATACACTAGTATGTATGAGTTTTCTTGACTTACTTACTAATAATGCCGGTTACTTGTTATGAATGTGTGAATCATGTTTCTTGTCCTTGGTACCATAAGATACCTTAACTTCGGGATGAAGTTTCCTGAAGGGTGGGTGTATGTAACGACCCTGCTTAAATAGATGTATATGATTATTAATTATAATTAATTTAATAATCTAACTTTCCTAAAAGATTAGCTAAACAATAATTATTTCTTAAAATAACATTAACTAATTATTTATTATTAATTAATTATTCATGATTGTCAAGGATTAATTAATTATTAATTGACTCATTAATTAATTAAGTAAAGGATTAAAGGGGGGTTAATAAATTATTTTATTAAATTAAGAGTTACGTACACGAAAAGGGATAAGGTATTAATTCAAAGGGGTAAGACATTAAATATGGGATAAAATAATAAATAAAGGGAATAAGGGGCATTAAGGACGAAAGGATAAGATAAGGTAATAAATGGGTTAGGTAGGGAAGTAAATGAGGGGGAAGTCGGTGAAGGAGGAATATGGAGGGGAAGGAGGTTTACAGGAGGTCATTCTAGGGGAGATGGGGGATTGATTTTGAGGGCTCTTGGATTTTGCAGAGAGGAGTGGATTTTTGGAGTGGGGATTGTATCAGTCAGGCACCGGGGTTGCTGGAGGTTTTGGGCACGGGGGCCAGGATATCCATATGATATCCTGGAGCTAGGAAGTTACCTAGTTGTCAAGGTGGAACTATGTTTTGGGCAACGTTTACACAGTGCAGCAGCGGTCAACAAGGCAAGCGAACAGGCAGAGGGTTAGCATCAGACCCAGGTATTTAAAATTATGCATTGTTTTTAATTTGTTATAAAAATTTATTATTCGTTGTTAAATTTAAGTTACTGAAGTTACTATTATGAAGATTATTATGCTGTTGTGAAGTTACTATCTTAGTTTATGAAATAAATTGATGTTTATATCTATTTGGCTATTACAACTATATTTTAAATTCTGTTGTATTTAGCAATGTTTTTTGAGTCAGAAAAATAGTAATTCCATTCCTCTACAAGTTACTTAAGTTATACGTCTTTAAACAACCGGCCATCACTACCACATTTTCTCTATAATCCCATCTTGAAAACAAGCAAGAAAAAAAAACGTGTATAATAATGACAAATTGACAACCATTCTGATACATGGGTGGTTTCTGAAGTACAATTGTTGCTTTGCCAATCCAGAATCTCACATTGTTGTGCAAGCCCTTGGAATGATGCTAAGTCATCTAGTTCATTCTACGATAATGTAATTCAAATCATCCACATAAAAAGATATGATAAGATTTTTTTTTAAATTTTAAAATTACAGCTTGAGTGGGCCTAATGGTTAAGAACATGTGTTTCCTCTTAAGAGGTCACAGGTTCAAATCCAGAGGGGGGTAAGGTATATCAAATCGCTGGGTGGAGGGGGGTCCCTTGTCCCACAAACAAGGGGGTCTCATTAAGAATAGATTATTATTATTATTATTATTCATATTTATATTCATATTCATGAATGATATGTTTAATAAACTGGTTAATATATATCAATTAACAAGTCTATATATATATATATATATATATATATATATATATATATATATATATATATATATTCATGAATAACATTTTTAATAATCCTTTTAACATAACATAGACCAATGGATTTACTAATATAGACTTATTAGAATGCAGATACTTTCAATCATGTTAGCATAGACTTATTAGAATGCAGATACTTTCAATCCTGTTAGCATAGACTTATTCGAATGCAGATACTTTCAATTAATTAGTAGATCATTTCCATCTATATGCTATGTGGTTTTATGAGTTATGCATCCCTTACGGAAAATACATTTGGAAACCTCTTAATAATATTTGGATGATACGTTCTTTATTGGCTGATGGACTTTACTATTGCTCGCATGCATGTGGTTCACCTGGTTAGAGCATAATAAGTAAGAACACTTTATTTTAGCTTGCTTAGCTGTAAGGTATCCTTCAAGCTCTATCCTAGCTACCGATGGAAAATCCATTGCCATAACATCTCACACCCTTGCAGGTATTTTGTCAACCAAATGTTTGTTTTCATTTAAGGTTGTGTATCTCATAAATGGCCAAACAACAAACGCATCACTAAGGGATGTCTAATACGCATTCCCTTATTTGGGTTGTAAAATCTCAATTTGCTGAGGCTATTTTGATAGTTTACTTTCAAGTGGAGATGTATGTTTTGTTGGGATTTGGTGACAACCAATTACCAAGAATGGATTTGGATCTTATTATTTTGCATTGGTTACAATCAAATAGACCAAATTAGAATATGGATAGGGATTGCATTTATTATTCAGTTTATTGTAAATGTATATAAATACATGTAAGTCTGTAGAGACAAAAACGACTGTGAGAGAGAGTGTGTGAGGACTTGCAAATCTGATGTAATCTCCATGATTTGAATAATAAGACAACCGATGCCTATGCTTGGTGGGCGTAGCCCAACGTTTGGGTGAACCACGTGAAATCCCTGTGTGATTGTTAATTATCATTGTGAGTTGTGTTCTAACAAGTGGTATGAGAGCTGGTTGAAGGAGCGTCAACTTCTTAGAGGATCCAGAAGTGAAATCTGTGTGAGGGTGCATAAATTTATACATCCTCGTAGGTCCCTCCTCTCGAAGGGTGCGTAAATTTATACATCCCCGCAGGTCCCTCCTCTCGAAGGGTGTGGAGACTTATTACTCAACCTTACGCTCGTTAAAAATTCCAGAAATTTCCGTAACAGGATGAGGTGCGGCAACAACTCCATTAAATAAAAAGGACATGCAGACCTCCTTTTTAAATGGATTCACATGGATTTTTAGTTTGAAATATAAAGCATGGTCATGGTGCAAATTTAAGGTAGAGTTAAAGTTAATATGGTGGAGGAATTTAAATGTAAAAGTGGATGTTTTTTAAAGGTAATATTTTTGTTTTATAAAATAATTTTTAAACTTTTTTATATATTATTGAAAGGTTTTTTTTAATTAAATTTCTTATCAATCATTCCTTTACTTGTTTTTTTAAAGGTCTTTGGGTTTCTATAAGCACTGGGTATTGGGAGATTTCTTGTGCTAATGGCTAAGATGCAGAGTTCGAAGTTCGAAGTTGAAAAGTTCAGTGGTAAAAACAACTTTGAGCTCTAGAAGCTCAAGATGCACGATCTGCTCGTGCAACAAGGCACAATGAAGGCGTTTTTGGGAAAAACAAAGCAACCCACGACCATAACAGATGATGACTAGGATGAGATGGATGTGAGAGCACTAAGTGCCATATGCCTGTGTTTGGCCGACGATGTTCTATTCAATATTGTCTCGGAGAAGACAACAGTTGGTTTGTCGACGAAGTTGGAAAGTCTATATATAACGAAATCCTTGATGAGCATAATCTACTTGAAGAGACAACTATACAGTTTACGGATGAAAAAAGGTACAAAAGTCGCTCACCATTTAAATACCTTCAATACCCTTATAGTTCAATTGACTAGTATGGAAGTTAAATTTGAAGATGAAGATAAGGCTATTACACTATTGTGTTCATTGCCTGAGTCTTGGGATAATCTAGTCACCTCTATTAGCTTTAGCTCAACATAAGTTTTAGATTATGACTCTGTTGTGGGAGTTTTGTTGGTTGAGGAGATGAGGAGAAAATCTAGTAAAGAAACCTCAACTTCAGAGGCAATGTTGATAAGAGGTCGAACCACATAAAAGAATGAGAGAAGTTCTTTCCGATCTAATTCAAGACATAGAAAGGGTAAAGAAAAATGCCGGTATTGTGGAAAAATAGGACATCTCAAGAAAGATTGTTGGAAGAGAAAGGAATCTGAGGAAAACTCTACGAAGGAAGCAAATTTGGTTGTAACAAATTCATGTATGATTGATCAAGTTTTATCCGTTTCTAGTAATTTACAATATCAAGAAGAATGGCAATTAGATTCAGGTGCCTCCCACCACATGTGCTCAAATAGAAATTGGTTCATTTCTTACCAATCTGTTGATGAGGGTGTAGTGTTTATGGGAAATGGCATTCCCTGTAAAACTGTTGGGGTTGGCAGTATTAGAATCAAGATGTTCGATGGTATTGTTAGGGAATTAATGGATTTTAGATACGTATATGATCTTAAATCAAATTTGATTTCATTAGGAGTGTTGGATTCTTGTGGATATAAGTATACAGGTCAAGGTGGAGCTCTCACAGTGTCGAAAGATAATTTAGTAGTGTTGAAGGCAACAAAGGTTGATAACCTTTATAAGCTGGAAGGGAGTACTGAAGTGGCATTTGAAGTGACAGATGTTGCTTCTTGTTTATGACAGAACCATCAAGGTCATAAGAGCAAGAAAGAACTGTAGATACTGGTAAGTGGTAAATCATTTCCAGACTTAAAATATGTGTCTCTAAATTCCTGCTTGTTTTATATCTTTGCAAGTTATGATGATGGTATAAAGGGATGTTGTGTGTGGGATCCTACTTTCACAAGGTCATCATTGATAGAAATATAATATGTATGGAACAACCAAAAGGGTTGATTCAAGATCGCAACGGTAAATTTGTTTGCATGCTAGATAATTCATTGTATGGCCTATTGGTACCCAGAGAAATATACAAGAGGTTTGAATCCTTCATAGTGAGTCGAAATTTTTCAAAGGGTAGGAATGACTATATAGTTTATAGTACATTCACAGTCTTGATGTTATTTACTGATGATATGCTCAATGCAAGCCGAAGCATGGATACAATCAGTAAGAAAACGACTCAGGTGGACAGGACAATTCAGATGAGGGATCAAGGAGCATCAAAACAAATTAAGGGCATGGAAGTACATAGAGTTCGGTATGAACATTCTAAAACCGGTTTTTATCCCTCTTGCTTTCCATTATAAGTTTTCTTCAAGTATAGGGCCTATCTATAAAGAAGAAAATGTTATGTCTCGTGTAAGTTCAATAGGAGGTATGTTGTATGTGATGAAATGGTTAAGACCAGATGTTTCACATGCTAATGATGTTGTCAGATACGTGACAGATTCAAGTGTTGCAATGAAATGGGTGCTTCAGTGTTTGAGAAGCACAAATGTCACCTATAATGGTTACACTAAGATGGTCTCTAATAATTGTAATGTATATTTTACAGGTGTTTTGGATAGGAGGAGACCTATCACTAAATATGTCTCACAACACAGTGGTGGAAGACATGTTGGAGGTGAAGTGACCCCTCAGGAAATCCAAACTCGTGCAAGTCACACAGGCGAGATCATGAAACCGGTTTTATTAGAGAAGATGCAGTGGTGATTGGCTTCTCTTGGCTGGCAGAAAAGGTGATGAACAAAAGGAAGGAGCAAGGTATCAGGCTAAGTGTTGTCAAGGTGGAGATTGTTGGAATGTGGTAACAACCAATTACCAAGAACAGATTTGGATCCTATTATTCTGCATTGGTTACAACCAAATAGACCAAGTTAAAATATGGATAGGGATTGCATTTATTATTCAGTTTCTTGTAAATGTATATAAATACATGTAAGCCGGTAGAGGCAAAAACGACTATGAGAGACTGAGTGTGTGAGAGACTTGCAAATCTGATGTAATCTCCATGATCTGAATAATAAGACAATCGATGCCTATGCTTGGTGGACATAGCCCAACGTTTGGGTGAACCACGTGAAATCCCTATCTATAATCTGTGTGTGATTGTTAATTATCATTGTGAATTGTGATTTCCGCATTGAAAATTCTAACACGTTTAGGTGGACCTTCTTGCAAACTTTCAGGTTCATTTTCTTTATTATATTTTGTAGGAGCTGCTTTGGGTGCCAAAGGAGGCCTTGTGAATGACACTGACACATATAAACTTTCTAATATAAGGTTAACAATGCAAAGTTGTTGCAAGACTCTATGCCTATGTTGTACATGGGCATTTTTTCAGATATAATTAACTTTAGTGGAGCTCATTTCATTGGGTTACTAAATGCAAATGATAGATATGAATTTTTTCCATTAATAGGAAATGAAGCTACCAATTAAAACAACAAAGATGTATGAGTTGAAATGTCACAGGATAGGAAGTCATAAATTAGATTGTGAGTTTGGAACGACTCAAGTGATGTCAGTAAAGTTTTGTTCATTCAAGTGGATCATCCTGATATGTCGTGGTTGCTATGAAATTTTCAGTGGATTTTGAAGTTTGTTTGATAAATTTGGGTGAACAAGCATGCTATTGGCTACAGTGGCTTACATCATCGTAGGAGTGACAGGGGTAGCAGTGCTATTGTTGCATAATCTAGATGAACTGCAAGGCTCAATGTGTGCGGTGTCCCCTCTATCCAAACATAAGGATTTCTCTGTATGGTTAAATATTCAATTATTAGGTCAGCCAGGATTAGTATATAGAGATTAGAATTTATTACACTCTCAAGAAACATGATGAATTTATGAAGCTATATATTAGCATATGGCGATGTAAGACTTTGGATCCATGCTCCGTATCTATATTTATATCCATGCTCCCTATCTATACTTGGCATATGTACATTATGGTAACTTGGATAATTACAAACAGATGGATGACTTGGATGCTTTTATAACATTGTATTCCACATGTTTGGGATTGTTACAATGAAAAATTATCTGGTTTAGAGGTATATTCTACAGTTCAGTATTAGGTTTATGTGTGATTTTCTGTTTAAATTTAATGTGGAGTTGATATGTGTCACTTTTAAATAATAATAATAATAAATTAAGTAAATGAAAATTGTATATGTCTACTCTAATCCATTTTCTTTAACCCATTTTAGAGTGCAAAAGAAAGCTTTTGCATCTAAAGATTTGATCCCTCTAAATACTTCATAAAACATCAGTTAAAATAAATCTATGTTAGTTTAAAATAAAACCTATCACAACAAATATATATTCATTAACACCAAAGGAAGATACATCAACTACATGTTGATGAAAACAAAGAGAAGATTCTGTGAGTAGGACGTTGCTTCTAAAGGTGAATAATTTGATTGTGGCAACAATATTATCTTCCAGGTTAACGAGTTTTCTCCATCACGTTTTACTCTTTGGATGGATTTTTGCTTTGAAAAATTAAAAAGCANAAAGAGAAGATTCTGTGAGTAGGACGTTGCTTCTAAAGGTGAATAATTTGATTGTGGCAACAATATTATCTTCCAGGTTAACGAGTTTTCTCCATCACGTTTTACTCTTTGGATGGATTTTTGCTTTGAAAAATTAAAAAGCAAGCCCTGTGTCAACTTTACGGAAGATTTTATTTCATATCCAAAAGCTCTTCAACAATTATACGATTTCAAAATAAGTGTTCGATGCTCAGAACATGAGCTAAAGATCGTGCATGCGTCACCTATTGTCTTTAATTGAAGTAACTGCATATTCTTAGTTGCAAATGTGGCAAGACTAGTTTTGATCAACTGAAAAACATAACTATCCGAGAGGCGTTGAATTGAAAGCAGATTCTTCAATGATGCAAGTATAATTTAGAGCTTGTAAAGCTCATTGCTTAGAGAGGCTCATTTTACAGTTTAGTATTAGGTTGATGTGTAGCTAACACATGTCATTTTTAATTGTTTTTAGAGGTTCATTCTACAGTTCAGTATTAGGTAGATGTGTGATTCTGTGCCTAAATTCAACATGGAGCTGATACTTGTAATTCTTAAATAATAATAAAAAAATTAAATAAATGAAAATTGTATATATCAGCTCTGATATATATATATATATATATATATATATATATGTTTCAGATCATTAAATCTCTGAGTTGCACTCTAAAATTGGTTCTAAAATTGGTTAAGGAGGAAGGGTTTACACCTCTAGAGATTTGATCCTTCTGGACACTTAGTAGAACTGAAGTTAATATAGATCTATACTTGTACTTACACTAATAAAGTATTAATAATTGTGGATCATATTTTTTCCATGCTTTGATTGAGATTTTTCTTATGCTATCTCCTACTGAGATAGTTGGTTTAAGCTATTATACCAGCCAATATATATTCCGTGTCTTTCTTTTAAGGTGAAAGCAGCATAGCTATATCACATGTGGATTAGTTCATTAATGAACATGGATGGACCCATCTTTTCTTACATAAGCTCAACTTCAATTAGCATAAGTTATGTTCCATATAAATAAAGTTGATGTTATACTAATATTTTATATAGAGAAGGGATTACTTATAGTTACCATTTGCCAATTGATTCCTATAGAAGGCTATAGTAGCTTATCCCTCAGTCCTCACTGTATTATAGCCCTTGCAATGCTAATTTTAGTTCAAAAATAAAATTTTCAGGCTTTATTTAAATGGTAATTGATCTGGATATAATGGACGGATTAACTCAGGCTTACGTCAAACAAGTCTCTGCACTTGACATGCCTAGTTCCCAACACTTCATAGCAATACAGAAACCAGATTGTTGCCACAATTATGGACATGACTTTCCATGATACTCCTTGGAATACACATTTATGATTGTTTATCGAAAGATAGAAATTATCTCATCTCAAATACCAGAATTTGACATAATTTGGTTGCTTTGAGTAGTTCCAGAAATAATGTCCTTTTCATATGAAATAATAGGATTTGATTTAGGAATTTCAAAAGTAGTTGGTATCATTATATCCTACTGAATTTGACTTTGGTCTGGTGAAACGCAGGGCTCAATCTTACTCTCTTTCAACTTTCTAGATTTTGCATCATTTCATTGCCTTACAACATATATGATCAAGCTAAGGATGTTCAAAAACTATGTGATTTAGTTTAGGCACGTTAATTTTACTTGAGACCAACATTACATACATATTGATTTCTCACCCAACCTACCAAGCCCTTCAAGATTCAAAAATTTTGGAAAATGGACAATTTTATGGAGATGTTGGAATCAGGGCCACAACTTCAATTATTACAACTCTCAAAGTTTTTTCTGATGTTATGGTGAAAATGCATATATATATATATATATATATATATATATATATTCTTTCTTTGTTGAGATTGTGGTATAGTACAAGGTATTTCATTTCTTTTGTATGGAAAAACATTTTTAAAACCTGTAGCTCCATTAGTAAATATGGTTCCTGCAATTTATAACCATGTAAGAAACTTTGTAATGGATGCATCCAAAAAACAAAACCATCAGGCAAACATTCTTGTTTCCTTGAACATCGGTCTCCTTGTCGCCCCTACTTACAATTAAACCATAGGACAATGGACTTCACTCCCTTAATAGCACGAAGCAGAAAAATACTAATTCCAAATGAACCCTATCAAATCCCAACCATTCATTTATACCAAATCTCTTACAACTGGCAAAAAACCCCTTGGTCTAGATTGAAACATCTTCGTTATAGATAAATTGAAAGAATGAATGAGCTAACGGTGACACAATAATGCCATACCCTATGCAAAGCCCAAAGATAGTTCACTCACTCATTCCGCTTTACTCTTATCATAAAGGATTGGGGAGAAAGGGGATTGCAAGCAACCTGAATGCCTAAACCAGTTCAGTGCATTGATTACCAAAACTCAACTTACCCTTAAAGATATAATAGTTGGTCTTCTAGAGGAAATCTCGACATCTACTTTATGAAGGTTTCAATCATGTTAAGTTGAGCAGGTTACTGCTATACACACTATGGTTTCTCTTATTAGCGGGTTTTGGCACCAATACCTCAAGCAACTCCAGTGATCGAGAACATGTGATGTCGAATACTTCAGATAGATAAAGTTGTCCTTAATGGTGTGCCAACGGCGAAGGACCAGCAAAGGAATAGCAGGTGCTGGAACAAAAAATTCAGCATGTTTATTCAAGTATGATTATGTTATTTAAGGTGGACCCGCAACCTCTTGTCTAGATAATAAGTCCATTCTGAGAACTGTCTTATTATTTAAGACGAAATGACGAAATGGATTATTTGAATAAGAAACCAACTGAAGAAAGAGATTCTCTAGAAACATAAATTACTCAATGAGTAAGTTAACTAATGAGTAAGTTAACTAGGGAGTAATCTTCTGTAGGTAAAAAAATGGGCCTGAATCTGGTCAGATTTTCAGGGGTAGTTTGAGTTTGGTTTTGATCAAAGTTTCATGCATTTCAGAACCTTACTCTAGGGTTTTACCCCATTTTAAACCAACCCAGATACTCAGAAAATCGATCAGACTTCTAGATCAATCAAAAATTTAAAACTGTATCGTCAGAAAACGTGACGAAAAAATAACTCAAGAAGGAAGATTGCTCCCAAATTAACCCACTGGCTAACTTGCACGAGTTGATTAAGCTCTCAAGGGTCGATTTCCTCGACTACATGAAGTTTCATTTCATTGAAGAATTTCAATGCTTCAAGGGGTTGTCTATTATAGAAATAACCAGCAATGATTGCAATCCATGTCAGAACAGCTTGTTTAGGCAATCTTTCAAACACTTAGCATGAAAAAACAACATTACCTCAAAAAGAAATATATTATTATCCTTCCTTGCAGGTTTTAGAAAACCCAAATAACAATAGCTCTTTTTCTCTCTCCTTTCCATGTAGGAAGGACAACAGGCTAGAGAACCATCGTGTGTTGTATCACCAGCAATCCACACCCTGCGTACTCCTCAATGCACACAGATGATTATTCCCTGTTGGAACTTCAACGTAACTCATATTCGAAGACACCAACGCTTGTTGGACACCCATTTGCACATAGATATTATTACCCCAAAAATAGGGTTGTTCGGACGAGATCTCCAGGACACAGATAACCCATCTCCATTTATTAAGCAAAGTGTATACACGGGAGCTCCATAGACACTAGCTACATCATTGTCAAAGCAGGGCTTGAGTTCGAATCTATCGGCATTGAGATCGCAGAGGTACAGAGTGTTTTATTCATAAGAAATCGCCAAATATGACGTAGATTCCACTGCTCGCACCATCTCCCCTCACTTGCCTTCACTTAGTGAGCTACCCTGCTATCTTCTTGCACTAAGATGACAAAACCATCTCTACAACCAAGATAACATATATTCCATTACTAGAACCATCTCCCCTCACTCGCTGTCACTAAGTGAGCTACCCTTCTATCTTCTTCCACTAAGATGACAAAATTTGGCGCTCACCGAGCTTCGGTGTTTTTGTTTTTTAAATTTAGTGTAATGGAGGCTAAAATTGTAATTTCATTTTTAAATTTTTTATGTAATTGATGATGATGGTTAATCTCCATATCATCTAAATTGGTTAGAGTTAGTTTTTGTTGACGGACAATCATAAGAAAATTAAGGTTTTTGTCAACTATAACAATCACAAGTTAATTAAGTTTTTTTGTTAGCTATAACAAATTAAGCAAATTAAGGTTCATAGTGGAAGGGCACCATCTCTTACTTTTAATAGTCAATGAAATTAAGGAAAGAGCATTACATGTTATCAATAATATATAAAATATAAAATCACATTTTATTTAAAAAAAAAAATTATGAATGGTTTTTCATTTATTCCTTGCTCATTTCTATAATTCAATGAGAAAAATCAGCAAAACTTTACATTATAGAAGTTGTAGAAAAAAGCTAAAGAGCATAGTACAAAAATAGTTGCCTTGAGTTGTCACACATAGATGGCAACCTAAAAAACTACAACACAATAGTTCAAAAGTTGACAATTATTACATCCGAGGGATTGTGGCAACCAAACTTGCAAGTAGAGAACTTAAAAAGGACTCATAATATTTTAATTGCTTTACTAAACATAGAATTATTGAAAAACATGGAGATTATTAGCCTCTTCCTCACAAGGTTTGTAGGAAGGGAATTATGGTTCTTAAGATCCATGGCTTCCATCATTTGATGAAGTGTGTCTTCTTCCTTTAAATATGCTTGGACAATGTTTGTTAACATTTATTGATTAGAACTTCTAGAGAATGAATCTTTGCTTAGGTTGATAACCATGTTCCTCACATGCTACATTATGCTTCCAGTACCTCAAATTTTTTTCTTTTGATACACCAGTTGATCCGGATTTTATGAGTAGAATGAAATGAATACAAATTATTAAAAGATGCTTAACACATAATAACATAGATATAGTAAAATTGGTTTTCTATTCAATAAGGAAATAAGTTGACACTGTAAAATGCAATGGAAAACAAGCTTGTTGGAATGGTGGCAGCTTATCTCTGAGAAGAGATGTGACAGTTGCACTCATTTGCAAGAAGATGATTACAATGAGGCTCTGAAGGCCTTTTTACAATAAATAGGAATGTCAAAAAATCCTAGACATCCAAAAGTCTAACCCTAAAAGATGAAGTGCCAAAAGTCATGTGGGCCTTGTTTGGGTAAGTTAGTACATCAACTTCTCAGGGTCGTAACTTTTGCAAACGATCTCCGTTTTAGGCACACGATAGCCCGTTGGAAAGGTATCGTCGAGGAGATTCATTTTGGGGGCTCAATCAGAGCTTTTGCCAATCATTGAAAAGATCGATCCAGAAAAACCTTCATTTAGGCCCTCAAAATGGCCCAGGAAGTTAAAAACTGCTAAAAATAGTAAATTGCCAAAATTGCCAAAAAACTATTTTGAGAAAGTTGGAAAAGGTGGGTGGCCACCAATATCCACCTGGATCAATCCTCCCTCTTTAGGAAGCAATGGTATACATTGCATTGAGTTCCCCCATTAGATGAGGAAATTTCTATTGAATTTGGCCCCAAGTGAGCCACTTGCCTTGGTGCAGGAGTTGCCCTGCTTTGACGACTCGATAAAGATGGATCCTTTGTTGTTGAGTGCCGTTGATCTCTGTGTCCACAATCTGATCACTGGATGCCTATTGCATGCAGTCAAGGTTGAGCTCTATTGGTGTCAACTTCTCTGTTATCTCTGAGGTGTCCAATAATGGTGAGAAATATGGTCGAAGGAGAGCCACATTGAAGACTGGGTGTAGGCCAAGGAAAGGGGGAATGTTGAGCTCAAAAACATTGTAACCCACAACCTTGGTGATGGTGTACGGCCCATAATGGAGTGAGCGAAGCTTCCAATGGGGCCATGTAAGGCGTTCTTTCTGCAAGTGCAACCAAACTTTGTCTGGCACCTGAAACTTATGTGGCACCCGATGTTGATTGTGGCATTGATTGTACTTGGAATTAGACTTCTGTAGAATATACTGAACACTTTGGCAGATGTGGTGGATCTGCTTAATGAACCGGGTGGCTTTGTCAGCTTATGGTGAAGTAGGGGACGAGTCGGTCGAGGTGGTTACCAGGGGTAGTGCAACATCCATGGGGCCCAATGGTTGGAATTCGAATACCACCTAAAAGGGGTTGTGGCTAGTTGAGCTATGCGAGGCTCAGTTGTATATATGCTCGACATAGGGAAGACTCTCATCCCATGTGTGGGGGTGTTTTGAATTATACATACACAGGATATGTACGATCATTTGATTGACGACCTCAGTTTGGCCATCTGTCTGGGGGTGGAAGGCAGTGGATTTGGTGAGCTTAGTATCCAGCAGTGACCAAAGGCTTGATCAGAATGTGCTAAGGAACCGACTGTCACGGTTTGATATAATGGTTTTTGGGATCCCAAAATGTACCCATACTCGTTCAAAGAAGACCTTGGTAGTGGATTCTGCTATGATGTTCTTCTTGCAGGCAACTAGAATCTCCATCTTGGAAAAGCGATCAACAACCAAAAAAACACATTCATTTCCCCTCTTAGTGGACAAGAGTCTCGACATATAGTCCATTGAGATGGATTCCCATGACCTGTTAGGAGTAGGAAGAGGGGTGTACAAGCCCTGTTTCTTAGTGGTCGGTTTGACAATAGCGCAGGTGGTGCAAGACCTAATATACTTGCTGACATCATGTTGAAGTTTCGGCCAGTAGAAATGTTTCTGCAAAACTGCCACTGTCTTTTCGATGCCAAAGTGTCATGCCACCCGACTGTAGTGAGCTTCCCAAATCATCTTGGCGTGCTTGCTTGATGGAACACAAAGATGGCCCAGATGACACAACAACCCATCTTGAAGATGGAAATTAGCCACCACTGAGTTGGCGCCCAACATTTGGTAGTTGGTGGAGAAGTCAGGGCCTGTCTCATAGAGGTGGGGCCATTCAGAGGTCTCGTAACCGCAAGAGTCTAGCACCATGGTGAGTGCCGCGACTGGAGGTCGGCTGAGGCAATTGACAACTCAGTTGGTACTTCCTATTTTATACTTGATGTTGAGGTGGAACTGTTATAAGTATGTGGACCACTTCTGATGGCAGTCATTTTGCAATTTTCCTTGGGTCTTCATGAACTATAGTGGATTGTGATCAGTGTGGATGGATGTCTCCTTCCCAAGAATGTAATGTCTCCATTGGTGGCAGGATTTCACAATGGAGTACATTTATTTGTCGTAAGTAGGGTAATTACAGACAACATCTGATAGTGTCTCAGTATGATATGCCACGGGGTGGCCGTGTTGAGTGAGAACGACACCCACAACATAGTCTGAAGCATTTGCCTCGATCTCAAAGAGATGTTGCAGATCCGTTAATGAAAGTACCGGGGATGAGCACAAACACTTCTTCAAGTCATCAAAGGCTTGTTATTGGGACAGGCCCCACACAAATTTTTCCTTACCGCCACCCCTAGTTACTTGGATGAGGGCCCATGCGATATGAGAGAATCCCAACATGAACCGGCGAGAGAAATTGGCGAGGCCCAAGAAGCTTCGAAGTTCAGTGAGTGTGGTTGGGGCTGGCCAGTCACGGATGACCTTGATCTTGGATGGATCCACATGCATACCATGTCAATCAATGATGTAGCCTAAGTAATGGAACTTGTCCATGCCAAAGGATCATTTTTCCAAGTTTACATATAGTTTGTGCTACGACAGGGTGTGCAGAACCTACTAAATATGTTGCAAGTGTTTCACCCAAGTCTTGTTGTAGATGAGGATGTCATCCAGATACACCACTACAAAAGTATTGGTGAAAGGTCGTAGGATATCATCCATCATCCTCATAAAAGTTGCTAGAGCATTTTTCAAACCAAAGGGCATGACCAACCATTCAAAAAGACCTTCTTTTGACTTGAAGGCGGTCTTCCATACATCTATCTGTTCTATTGGGACCTGGTGGTAGTCAGACTTCAGATCAATATTACTGAAGTATTTGGCCCCCATGAGATGATCAAGGAGGTCGTCAATTCATGGAATTGGGTACCGGTTTCAGACTGTGATTTTATTTAGGGTCCGGTAATCAATGCAGAGTTGTCAGGGCCCGTCTTTCTTCTGCACCAGCATGATTGGGCTCCCACAAGGTGATGAGATGGGACGTATGTGCCCCTTGTGGATAATTTCTTAGATCTGCCTCTTGATCTCCTCGTTTTATAATAGAGAGAGGCGACAGATTGACCCATTGGGTAGCGGTGCGTGTGGGGTCATATCGATGGGATGCTTGGCCTGTGAGTGTAGAGGTACCCTAGTAGGAGAGGAGAAGGTATCTGAGTATTCTTCCATGACCTTATCCACTTGCTTCTGTTGTGTGGAGAGATCGGTCATGGAGGCCTTGGATGTGGCTGCGATCTTTCGCTCACTCTGAGAGAGAATAAAAAAGAAGACAAATTTCCTGGTCTGAGAGATGACCTTCATGCATTGCTTGGCAGAGATCAAGGAAATAACACTAGGAGGGACTGCCTCAGGTATCCTGTACAATTTCTTGTTCAAAGTAATAATAACACTACGAGGCCTAGACTCATATACAACATGACGTTTCCATTAATAAGGTTGGCCCAAAAGAACATTACAAACTTCGAGAGGAGAAACATCACACAATACCTTGTCTTTGAAGGGCTTGATGTCATACGATAGTGAACACTGTTGGTTGAGGCAGAGATTGCTTCCTTGGCAGAGCCATCCAATGGTGTAGGGTTGTGGGTGTGACCTTGTCGGCAGGGCCAGCCACTTGATGACCTCTGCTGAGATGAGGTTCTTCTGACTATCACTATCAATGATGAAGTGCAGAGGGGTTCCTTTTACCGACATATGTGAATGGAAGAGGCGCCCACCTTCTTCTGGCTTGTCTGGTTCACCAGGCTGGAGCTTGGTGGTAGAAACGGTGGCACTAGGTTCCACATCAATTATCTGTCTTTCCCTTTTTGGTTCTGAATTAGAGTCAGAACCCGCATCTGATTCAGAGGCTTTCACTTTGGCCACTAGTGACTACTTTGAGCGGAAGTCAACAGTGTTATGCCAAGGGCCCTTATGGAAGTCGCACCACTTCCCGGTATCTTTCTTTGTCTTTCTAGTATCCTTCTTTTCTTGTGGCTTGGAATGGTGTTCCTGATACTGTCCATCTTTGCTCTGTCCTTTTTTCTGTGGGTTGGGGTCACCCCTTCCTGGATTTTGCTGTGAGGGATTCCCAGGCCCAAATTTTCGCGTCTTTTGTTTGAGATTCTACTCAATTTTGAAGGCATATCGGTAGGCTACGCTCAAGGACGAGATGTCCAGAAATTCCATTTCAATATGGATGTATCTATGCAGATCACTATGATCCTTGAGCACCAGATGTCTCTCTGAATCTTTAATACCCATCCTGGTGCACAAGGTATGGAAGATATTTGTGAACTCTAGCACTGCTTGGTCTCTTTTTTGTTGCGGTGTGGTCCATTTAGTATACAAGTCGTCATAAATTCCGACAAGGTAGTATTGTTCCTTAATAGCATCCCTGAAGGATTCCCAGGTGGTTGCGACTGTAAATAATGAGGTTTCATCTGTTTTCTTTTGCTCACAGAAAGTTTCCCAACAATATTTGACATGGGGAACGACTTTGAGAAGTGCAAAAGTAATATTTTCTCTATTCAAAAAGTTATGGACACAAAAATAACCTTCTAGTAGATTCAACCACTTGTCTACAACATATACGTCTATTTGACCTTCAAATATAGGAATATCGAAGTTGATTTGTACCTTGAAGGGGTCGGCGGCTCCGCTCGAGGAATATGCATCGCCTGTTGGTAGCCATCGAAGGATTTGCTTGAAACTAGCCATCATCTTGTTTCTCTGTTGCGTGAGGGATTCCTCAAGCAACATTTTGAAAGGATCTCTTGTCCTTCCATCTTTCTTTTTTCCTTCCATGAGAGGTTGCTTGGGCGTGCGATAGATTTTTTCCTCAAGAGAAACAAGCTCAAAACCCAATTCTTTGTACCCTAACCTTGTTGGGGACATGCATTAAGACGATAAGGAGAAGACCGCTATGAAACCACTGATCTAGATTTTATGAGCAGAATGAAATGAATACAAATTATTAAAATATGCTTAACACAGAATAACAAAGATATAGTAAATTTGGTTTTCTATTCAATAAGGAAATAAGACTGTAAAATCCCGCGGAAAACAAGCTTGTTGGAATGGTGGCGGATTATCTCTGAGAAGAGATGTGATGACTACACTCATTCGCAAGAAGATGATTACAATGAGGCTCTGAAGGTGTTTTTACAATAATCAGGAATGTAAAAAAACCTAGACATCCAAAAACCTAACCCTAGGAGATGAAGAGCCAAAAGTCATGTGGGCCCCATTTGGGTAAGTTAGTACATCAACTTCCCGGGGTCGTAACTTTTGCATATGATCTTTTTTTAGGCACACAATAGCTCATTGGAAAGGTATTGTCGAGGAGATTCATTTAAGGGGATCAATTAGAGCCTGTGTCCATCTTATAGAAGCTCAATCCCAAAAAATCTTCATTTAGGCCCTCAAAATGGCCCCAGAAGTTAAAAACTACTAAAAATAGTAAATTTCCAGAAAATATTTTGAGCGAGTTGGAAAAGGTGGGTGGCCACTGATATCCACCTGGATCACCAGTGTACTCATGATTATAAATTTTTTTGATGTACATTGATGTTCATTTTAATGCACCTTCGTAGTCACAAAAAAAAGAGAGGATATTGTTGGGCGCATGCCAACTTTGAGGGAAAAGCATGACATGGGTGACATATGTGCATGCAGAAGGATAAGCACATGTAAGGCAGATGCGCATGCAGGAAAAATAACATGTGTGAAATAGACATGCATGCAGAAGAGGAAGGCATGCGAGGAACACATGCAAGAAGACTTAGCCAAGAGAGGGTTAGGGTTTTGGTAAGAGAATGTAATGGTTGGTAAGCCAAAAATATGTATAAATAGGTACCTAGGAGGTCGAGGTAATGAGTTGGTTGGTTGGTTTCGATTCGATTACTCTCGGTCGAGAGTTCTGTTATTCAGAGGTTCAATGTAGGAGGTCATGTTGATTTTCATTGTATCATACTGTTACTCTGATCTATTTTTGTAATCTCTTGAGTTGAGGAGAGGGATGAGGGTAGATATTGAGGGTTAGATTGCAGACCGAGGAGCCTTGTGCGATCTAGTCCAACTCACTGTAATATCTTGACCTGTTTTGATGAAGAACTGTAATGTGCACGACGTTATAGTTTGGACCGAAGATAATAGAAGAGAAGAATAGTCAAATCATTGTGGACATAGCCCATGAGGGGTGAACCACGGCAGACCATGTGTTATGTGACTGAATGTTATGTATATTCTTGATGTTGATGATTAGATTTTAGATAAATGAATGAATGAATTAGTTAGATTCGATATCTCACATGCATGAGAAAGAATAACAATATAATAAATCTAGATGTATGAGATAGTAATTGAATGAAGACCACATAGGGTGCATTCATAGATCCCCACTCATTCTCAGGCTACAAGCACCTGAGTGTTGTAGACACCCCTAAGAACTATTTCGGGTGAGACTACACAGTGCATCCTATGCACTCTCTTGCCTTTTGGGTTACTAGGAGGGTCGATAGTTTTAAGGAGGGTTTTTTTGGAAACCAAATCAGGACCTAAGCCTAGGTCAGCCCAAGAATGATAGCCAAGATGAAGTAGAAGACCAACAAATGGTTTTGTTGTCGGTTGGAACAGAAAGGGATTGAATGAATGAGATATGTTGAAGAGTCGTGAAGATCAGATGAAACAACATTAAAAGAATGAGAATATAAAAGGGGGTGTTGAGACTGTGGAACCCAACAAAGGTAGAGATCGAGAGATGGTTGAAAACAAAGGAGCTGKAATTTGCACAGAAAGATAACAGAAACCCGAAGTTAAAACCACACAAATATTTGGACAAGTACGTATTCAACGATTCGCATGAAGTATTTTTCTGTGATTTCCCAGATGTGTTGCAAGAGTGGATATTGAGGTTGAAAGACAACYACCCTACAAATTAGATCCGACAACTAAAATGGAATCGTGYTGAGATCGTGCAGTTACAACAAGTTGACAATAAGTTTACACATGTAGTAGATTTCTGGTTAGACAACATTKTTGCAKGATTTATCACATAATTTGCAGTAGATATTGCAAAGTCTTATAGCGCAGCAGAGCAAGAGTTCTTGAAGGGACCTCGAGGTAGGTATATCATATCGATGTACACTTCCATCAAGATGTTACTGTATAACAAAGGTGTAATGACAATGGCCTTAGATAGATAAACTTCACTGCGTGCATGGGGGAAGGGGGGAAGCACTGACAAGAGATGGAGAAATGGAGGAAGAGATGGATAAAGTAAAGAAGGAAGAGGTCTTGGATCCAATCATGATGGAGGAAGACCATATCAAGAAGATCATGGAAATAGCTAGAAGAACACGCAGTGGAGTACCCTACCAATATAAGATAAACAATAAGAAGAGAGCCATAGACACAAGGGAAGGCTTGGCAAGTGATGAATGAGAGGTAGAGGATCTCCGGGATGTGGATCAGATTGAGGAAATCCTACGCGCAACATATAAAAGGAAGACAAGAGGTCCAAGGGAAGAAACCAGAGGCATAAATCCTTTCCATGTCAGTGTTGGTGTGGAACCCATAAACCCATGTGTGACTAATACACTAGAAATAACACCACTGTTTAGACAACCAAATTTCAGTGGAAGAAACGCAGCATGAAGTACATCTACACAGGGAGAAACGATTGGGGGATCCATTTCAGGAAGTAGTATTCAAGGATCTACACTGCATAGAGGTAGTAGTTCAACATTCAGGATGGCAGGACATGATCCCACCATCAGGTTACCAGAATTCAAGGGAGAGGCGTCGGAGGACCTTGAGAAACACTTGTTTATCTGTGAAAATATCTGGGAAGAAAATCAAATCAAAGATGAGGATACTAAACTTGCATAATTATCCATCACACTAAGAGACCTCGTACTGGATTGGTACATGAGATTAGCTGCAAACAATCCACCAGGAACAACTAGAATGATTGGGGATATCAAGAAGTTGTTGATAAATGAATTCCATAAGCCTAGCTCAGAGGATCAATACATGAATGAGATGATAGAGATCAGGAAGAAACTAGGAGAATCTGTCTAGGAGATAGACCAAAGATTCAAATGATTGAAGGAAAAGTTGAAGTATGTCATGACAGATATGCAACATAGGCATTTGTTTGTCAATTCACTGCTACCACATTTGAAATACCCCTTGAGATAACATAAGTTTCAAACCCAGGTAGAGGCTCTGCAGGCAACCTTGCAACTAGAAGAGAACCAATATCAGAAGATAGATCCAACAATAGAGGAGCTCAAGGAATATCTGAAGAATCTAACATTTCAATTAAACCAGAACACGAGTAAGGACAAAAGAGAAGTTTTTTGGTGTACCACATGTAGGACAAAAGGACACCACAAGAACAAATGCCCAACATTCGTGCAGTACATGGAAATGGGACTGTCAAACCCTTTACGATCAAGAGGACTATGGTGTGATATTTGTAAGACACAGGGACATGATCCATATCAATGCTCAATGATGCAAAAATACCAGATAGTGCCTACGAGTTCTAATGCAACTTTTGCAAGTCAGTAGGCCATGATGACAAAGATTGCAGGACAATGGAGCTGATGAGGGAAATAACATCAGAAACCTATAGGGTGTAGGCATAGATGATGACAGGGCAAGATGCTCCACAATTTAACCAAGTACCAGCCCCATATAACACCATGTCACAAAAATATAACATTTCGCAGCCACAGTACAATACCACGCAGCCACAGTATAATCTTGTGCAATATAACTAGGTTCCATAGTACAACTCACCGTGAGGAGATCGAGATGGCTACATAGGTGGAGGATGAGGTAGAGGAGGATTTGGTAGAGGCAGAGGAATGGTGGTATGCCATAACTATCAACAACCAAGACATTATGCAAGAGAATGTCCACTTCCACCTGTGACATGTATATATTGTCGTGCATTCGACTATGACACAGAAGATTGTCAGACATTATTGGGGAAGATCCATGAAAAGAGAAATCAGAACAATCATAATGTTCAATGGATTTATGCAGAAGAAAGGGACGATGGAAGAAATATCAACACAGTTACGTGCAGAGGAAATAAGACAAGAGATGACACAATAAGACAAGATCCAACACAACACCAATGGGTAAAGAAGAGCGTTGAACCACATAAGCAGTTTGATGCGCAGAACAAAAATGAGTTATTCAAACAAGACATAAAAGAATTCTTGAAGCCAGACATTGCATCTACATCAAATACATAGTATACTCAGGACGTACCAACGTATGAGATGCCTTCATCACTGGATCAAACTAATGAAGCACAACCTATAGGACAAGTAAGTACCATAAAGGATTTTCTGCAATCGTGTGTTAAACTACTAAATGATCCATCATCTGTTAAAGTGTTACAAAATATGTTAGAAATATGTAGCACATAAGTAGAGGGAAAGCTTGAACAAAAAACAATTAATAATTTTCATACAAGGAGGAGAACAAGAAGAGAATTCAGATTGAACACCAACATTGGAGATTTCAAACATGGGGGATATCATACTGGATTTAGGCTCTGAAGTGAACATACTACCCAAGAAGACATGGAAATGTATGGGAGAGACCACATTAGGATATTCACCCGTTCAACTGAAACTAGCAAATAAACACAAGGTTCTGCCAATTGGAAGGTTAAAGGGTGTTACAATAGATCTAGATGGAGTGTGCACTAAAGTCGATTTCAAAATGATAGAAATTATGGATGGTACAACACCTTATCCAACATTGCTTGGCTTGGATTGGGAGTTTGATAATCAGGCCATAATCAATCTAAAGACGAGGAATATGACTTTTGATTCAAGAGAGTACAGATTCATTGCACTGTTGGATCCATCAGAAGGAGAAAGGTTTAAAGAACCCACTTGTTTAGACCTGGAGGAAATTAACCAGTTATACAGAACCATTGTGCGAGAATAAGATTATGTGAATTCAACTACGAATTGGGTACTCAGTTGGAGAAGTATCATGTCATGCATGTTAGAATCAGATACAGGGTTGGATAATTAGCAACCGAGATTACATGAAGTCTCCATAAGAAGGTGTGCAAGAATAGACCGCACAATAAGATGGGTGTTATCACTGAAAAATCGTCCACAACATTACACACAAATGGTTAAACAAAACATCAAATGCCAACAACAATAAGTCCAACTACAACACTGAAATGCATTCAAAAGGAAAAAAACTATATAATTGGATCAAAAATTGAAATGCACAGTTTCACCAAAGGAAGCACGTGCGTAGTGTGCGCGAAACAACACAGCCCTTAGTGCACACAATGCACAACTGTGTACGAGAAAATTCATGCACTTATATGAATGGTGCATTTATGGATCTTGTCAGCGCCTCAACCACTTATGGACCAACACAATTTGACACTCATATCTGAGCGAAATCCAAATGGGAGGCTGGTCAAGGACTAGAGGGTGCCCTAAAAGGCCCCTTATTCACACTGTGAACCAATTACATTTTTCCATGTATGAATGCTATAAATAAAAGCCATGGGTGCACTAAGAAACCAATATCTTCATAGTATTGTTATTCTGCAAGAATTCTCCCTTGAGAATCCTCTTTTCTCTTTGGAGCCTTCAAGCACCATTGTAATAGGCCATTCCACTCACCTCTTGAGGGAATAGGAAATATTTTTCTTCACCATTTGTGATTTCTTCCATTGTATGAAGAGATATCCATTAGGGAACTCAAGAGCCCTTCCAATGAGGAAGAGGGGACTCATAAGTCCCTATTTTTCTCTACGGTGTTTTGCCTACTAATCTATTGATCCATTGGTAGCATTATGTTGGTCATTGTTTGATTTTCATGGTTCTAAGTTTCTCATGATTTCTAACATTTATTTCTTAGTTGTTTTAGTTTATTTCTTTGTTTATACATGTGTTTGGATTGTTTAACCCACTCACAAACTTCTGTCTTGTCTAACAGGCTCATTTAGACATGCAAGTGTTGTTGTTTTGCTCACCCAAGTGACAAAACCAACACAACATATTGGCGACCATACTGGGGATCAATATCAAATTCCTCCCTATTTGAGCTTAGACAACACTTCATTTTGATTGTTTTTTCTTGTAGGTATCAAAACCGGCCTAGCCCAACCTGCCAAAGTCAAAATTTAGAGCTGAGGAAGTAGTATTTCACTTGGAAGTTTCTCCCCCAACGTGTGACAAGAAGTGCATGGATTTTCCTGCCCACAGATATACACTCTGCAAACTGTGCATGAAACATGCCTCTTTACACTGCACATTATGCACATTGTGCACCCTCTACGCACCTGTCATAGTTGTAACCTGCGCATAACTCTAGTTTTCCAAAATTGTAAGGGTTTTTATGATGATTTGAAGGCCCCTGGCCTTCAGATTTTTATTTTCATGCACTTTGTAAGGAAACTACACTCCACTTAGAATCCTTTCCCATATGAAAGGTTAACTAACATAGGCACTTAGGGGGTAAAAAGAAGCAATATTCTCCTCTTTTTCTTTATTTCCACATGGATGGCTTATTTGGCTTGTAAAATTTTAAGTTGAGGTTATTGCTTTCATACATAAATCACTTACATTGGGACTAGAAGTTAACTTTGACCCTCAAGTATGATCTTCCCTTGCACCCTAGTGTGATCTTGGGAATAAAAAAGGTGGTTAAAGGGACATTTAATCTTGCTTAACAAAAATCTTTAGGAGAGGACAAAGCCCCCCTAGGGTTCCTCTTAGTTTTTTGAAATCATCTCAAAAGTTTTGTAAGGGCCCATACATGCCCACATGTTGCAAACTTAGGATAGTTTCTTAAAATT
>ML781693.1:297827-312391 GCA_009831015.1 Picea engelmannii | reverse complement strand
CTTTGATGAAGCACTATTATTTCTGGTTATGTATGGACTCTTGAGACTTCTTTCCTTATGGATGGCAGTTTCTTTCATGTCTTTGTTCAACTGTGTTAGAGCAGCTTGGAATTGGAGAATCCAGTAGAGTTGTAGCTGTTATAGGATGATGTAGAATTTGATCACTATAATAGTCGCGTTGTCTCTAATCAGTCCTTGTGATTTTCCTAACGCTGAATGACTTGGAATTGGAGAATCCAGTCGAGTCCCCCTTTTAGTTTCTTGAAACCCTGAACTAGAGGACCTCACGTTCATAGTTTTTCTTCTACGAATTACTGAAAGGCCTGTCGCCCGAGGTAGTTTGTGCATTCTTCTTGCCAAGTCTTCCACCTGTTCACCCTTCAATCAATCCGCTGACTGAAGTTAGATCAAGACCTCCTTTGTTTCTTACATACCAGACTCAGTCCCTGAGTTGGAGTGATATCTTCCCGAGTCTCTGCCCATTCGATCACCCACTGAAAACTATCGTGACATTAACTGATGGGCATCAGGCTCTGTTCCTGCTGCAATCCAGGAGTGACTTCCATCACCAACACATGGAGCACCACCTCTCCTACACCCCTTAGCACAAGTGTGTGTAGTATCTTCTAATGAAACATATATCAGAGACACTAATCCTCCCCGTGAGCCCTCTCCTCACATTGAGGTTCCATCAGTTGGAGAACTATTACCTCGGGAGCTCCCTGAGCTCCCCGTTGCACCACTTATCCCAGATTCCCCCCCCTCCCCCCGCTCCAGGGAAAAATAACGGTTTGGGAGGCAGTCCCCCAAGCCATTACCCAAACTCCTTTTTTCTACCCCCACCTGGAGTCCAAGCATTCTAGGTAGTTGCGACCCTTACCCTTCCTAACATGGTGCTTTCCATTTCTGTATGGTATCTTCATCCACCCACGATGGTTCCTCAACAATATCTCCCTCCTTAGACAGAGGGAATACCGATGAATATCCCAGTATAGGCTCATGCCACACCACCCTCACCCCCAACTGTTGGAACCACTACCATTGTTGGGGGCAAATGAAAGAAGAAATAGCCCACAACTCCACTTCCTCATTGAGTTCAACCTCCTTGCGTACTATGCGAAAGAGAAGGACACCCCACTAATAGATGTCCTACTCTTCCCAAGTTATGCAATTTGATCCAGCTTCCTAGAGAAACCACATTTCTCGCCACTCCACCAAGTACATCCACTGCTACTACGAAGTCCTCCCCCGCCAGCAAGAAAGGGTTGCGAACAAAATTCTCTTGTGCCATCTATTCAAAATATGGTCACTACACTCATCATTACCCAACTCTACCTCAGTTTCGCCATAAGTTAGTCACAGTACACCAAACATCTCAGCTAGAGCCCTCTCAACCACACCTTATTGAGGCTCACATCACTAACATTTGATATATTTCGTCGTCAATCCCCGTGCAAATGAGCTACCCTCCATTGTATTGGGACATTCACTTGATGTCCAGTGGTCCCTCGCACCCTATACACGATATCTCATTTGCGTCCTCACCATTTGAGGACAACAACACTTACCCATTGATAGTTCCCCCTGTCACCTCCCAGGATCCCTTGTATTCTCACATTTTTCACTGTGACGAAGATATCTTGGAGGAATTCACTACCCCCGATTGCCCATGGAATGCGCTCCATCATCAAACACTTTTTCTTTCACGGGAGGCCTTCCACCCTCCTACCCAAGCCTCCATATGTGCAATCGAAACCAAGGATTTTGTTCCTTCGGGGCATATAGATTGTTTCAACAACCCTATCCCTTCCCCAAATTCTTTTGAAGAAGGAAACATGACAAACATCTCCCCCACCATCAAAATTGACATTTCCATTAAACCGGGAATCATAGAATAAATCACCATTGGCGCCACATGCTCCCTTGAAGAACTCATTGCTTATAAATCTCTCTTTCAAGAATACCGATACATTTTTGCCTGGTCATATATGGAGATGCCCGACCTCTATCCATGTATAGTGAAACATCGAATCGAAACTTGGCCATATGTCACCCCAGTTCATTAAAAGCAACACCCCCTTCACCCATCCAATGTTGTGGCTATCAAATCCATAATTAATAAGTTACATGTTGTTGGATTCATTTATCCTATTGTGTACACTTCATGGGTTTCCAACCCCATCCCAGTTAATAAGAAACAGGGAACTATTTGCATCTGCACAGACTTTCGTGATCTCAACCACGTTTGTCCCAAAGACAACTTTCCAACCCCTTTCATCGACGAAATCATTGATGATTGTGCCGACCATGAGGCACTGCCCTTTATGGATGGGCTCTTCGGCTACAATCAAATCCAAATCCATCTAGAAGATTAGTATAAAACCACTTTTACTATCCCTTGGGGTACCTTTGCTTATCATTTCATGGCTTTTGGACTCAAGAATGTAGGTGCTACATTTCAATGGGCCATGACCTAAGTTTTCCATGATATTTCTCACATCATTCTCAATTACTTGGATGACCTCATTGCTCGATCCAAAAAATGAACTCAACATTTAGATGACTTATGCATTGTTTTTCAACGATGTTTCCAGTACAATATCTGCTTGAACCCCCTCAAGTGCGTCATTTGAATCATGACCAAAATCCTCCTTGGGTTCATTTTTTCCCAAGACAACATCACGATAGACCCCCTCAAGGTCCAAGCTATCACGAAAATTCCACCACCTAGGAATTTATGCCAACTGCAGAGCTTGCAAGGCAAAGCCAACTTTTTACGTAGCTTTGTTCCAAATTACACCACTCACGCGCATGGTTTTATTCACTTACTGTGTCATGATATCCCATTTCGATGGGACAAACATGCTCAAACTACTTTTCATGATTTAAAATCTTCCTTATCCAATTCCCCTTTGATTAGTCCCCCAGACTATGATCACAATTACATCTTCTACTTATCAGCCTCATATGTCTTAGTAGTAGGAGTCCTCGTTGAATTAGGGGATGATGGGCATGAACATGTCATTTAATACATTAGTAAAAACCTTTCAGGGCCACCCTTGAAGTATAATCATGATGAGAAACTCGCCTTAGCAGTTGTCCTCACAGTCAAAAAACTGCGACATTGTATCCTACTTCGAAACACCAAGGTTGTAGCAGATTCCAACCCCATGCAATACTTGCTTAGTTGACGAAAAATTAATAACAATTTTTCACGATGGATCATTATCCTCTAGGAATACGATCTAGAGTTCTCTACTCCCAAAATCAAGAAAGATCTTGTCCTATCCAAACTCATTACGACTTTTCCCTTAGACACTACCACTTCCCCCATCAATACAGATTTTTCTGACAAACACCTCTTCTTCATCCCCTCCTATGACCCCTGGTACGATGATCTTATCATCTACCTTCATACACAGAATTTTGGGTCTCATATCTCTCGAGATGATCGTCGACGCATTCACCATCAGGCCCCTCAATACCTCCTTGTTGAAGACGTTCTCTATCGACGGGGGGTTGAAACCATCCTTCTCCGATGTCTGACCATCGATGAAGCTGAAAGAGTCTTGAATGATTGCCACATCGGTGCTTGTGGTGGTCACTTCTCAGGTATATCCACCACCCAAAAAATCATTCGAGCAGGGTACTTTTGGCCCATGTTGTTTCATGATTGCATCCATGCTGTCAAGCGATGCGTCAAATGCCATATTTATGCAAACAAAGCACGAGCACCACCAACTCTTCTACATCCAGTCATCACCACCGGCCCCTTCTATAAATGGGGCATAGACTTCATGACTTTCCATCCTCTATCCAGTATTGGACATAAGTACATTATCGTGGAAGTAGATTAATTTACCAAATGGGTTGAAGCCATGCCCACATTTCACAACACCACTGACACAACATCACGTTTTTTCTTCAACCACGTCATTACTCGATTCAGATTCCCACTACAGATAGTGTCCGATCATGGTAAACACTTTGAGAATGAGATCTTTGTGGAAATCTCCTCAAAATTAGGTTTCTCCCATGACTTCGCCTCCCCATACTATCCTCAGTCCAACAGATAGGTCGAGGATGTCAACAAAGTCCTCAAAACCATTCTACAATGTACGGTAAAAAAACATAAGACCAACTGACATCATATGTTGTTTTTTGTATTATAGGCTTATCGCACGATAGTTAAAAATGCCACCAGTTTTACACTGTTCCACCTAGTTCATGGTATAGAAGCCACTCTCCCCATCGAATGTGAAATCCCCACATTACGCACTGCCATTGAGCTATTACCCGACACTGCTCCCATGGAGAAACCCCTGCTGACCTTAGAGTCGCTTGATGAAGATCATCGATATTCATTACAAAACAACGAGGCAAATAAAAAATGGTCCAAGGCCATCTTCGACCGCCATGTCAACCTTTGGTCATTTAATGAAGGTGATCTCATGTTAGCCTACGATATCGCCCACGATACTCTTGGACATAGGAAATTTGAGTCATTATGGCATGGACCGTACATTGTCCAACACTACCTCACTAAAGGTGCATACATCCTGGCCTCTCCAGAAGGATACCCTCTCAAAGAACCCGTCAACGGGTTGTACTTAAAGAAGTTTTATGCCTAAGAATAGGCCCCCTACCTTAGGTTTTTCTTTGTACACATTTGTAGAGATTTTTAGTCTTCTTTTCCGCCACCATTCCTCATGTCTTATCTATCATCCATGTTATTGACAGATGCATAATCCATCAGCCTACCACATCGGTTATGTTGACAGTGCCAGTCGCTGGACCCAAAATCTTGCTTCAGTCGCTTGGGCCCTCTATACTCCCTCACATGTCTTTCTCCACTCCAGTGGTATATGTTTGGGTTCGACCACCAAAAACCAAAATGAATACGATGTTGTCATTGATCTCCTCGCTGAGGCCAGTCACTGCCACATTCGTCACCTTAGCATTCTATTAGATTCCCGACTCGTTGTCCTGCAACTCAATAATGTATATCATGTTCACGATGCTTGCCTCTTTTGAAAATACCTGCAAGTTAGAGTCCTATCTCGCAAAATTGATTCAATCACATTTACACATATTCTAAGACAATTTAATCAAGTAGTAGATAACATGGCTAACCTAGTATTAGATGGACATTTATCACATTAAACATCATTGTATACATAAGCATCATACATTTGTCACAACACATAGAAAAGACATCATAAACATCAAAACATAACACATAGAGACATGCATGGTCCAAAATATATCCATATATATATATAATCAAGTGTCATAAAGTGTTTAAAAAAATACACATGTACAAATTTCCCGTAGGCTCATGAATCCCCCCACCCCTATAGGTACAAAAATGGGTATCAACTACCCTATACAAAAATGGGATCCCAGGCCTATATATACAAAAACCGACACTCATGGTCCCCTAGAGCTCCCCCCCTAGGTCCTTTGTCAGCTGGAGGTACCCCACTAGCTGGGGCCCCTCCAGGTCCAGGAGGTCGTTGACCAGTCATCACTACCCCCGCTACTGTCACTCGGTGGATCAAGGTCCGCCACTCCACTGGTACACTCATGCACTGCTCCAGAACCTCCTCATCCTAGATATGGGCCCACATGCCCTTAGGTTTTCCCTGCAAAACCCACTCGAAGCATCGACGTAGGTCCTCCAAAATCCCTTTGGCCTCTTCCTGTGGCTCATGCGTTGGTCCAGCACCAACATCATCTTGTCATTGCCTCTGTCCCACCCTCAGCTCTATAGGCACCAGTCACACTGGTCCCTGACGAGCCGACTCCTCGACCATCTCCACCTCTCAACCTCGGGGTCCCACATCTACAAAAAAACACCAAAGATAGTGTCAGCATCCATATATACATATATAAACAATGTTGTCTATCAAAATCACAAAACATAATACAAAAACATACCTCGTTGATCCCAGTCCTCCCCAGGAGGCAACATCATATCCGGGTCGTGACGATAGTCCATACCCACATATGGATACCTCAATATCACCTGTGGCATTTGTCGCCACACTCGCGCCACTGTGGTTGTGAAATAGTGGCCACCCTCTCCACCTCTGTTTTGGGCCAACACATGGGCCCACCGCATCAGTGGTGACTCTTGTTGCCCCGTGGGCTAGAGTAGAATCCTTGGGTGCAATAGAGGCACCCTTTCAAGAAACTAGGCCACCATAATGGACTCGAAAGTGAAGTCACCAGAGTCAGATCTCTGACACCGATTCACCTGCCCCATCATCTTGGTGTGCAGAATCACACCACAAGAAAAAATTTCCCCATCAAAGACCCTCTCCACTATCCTCAACTGACCTCCAATTATCCATTGAGTCCCCAAGGATCCATAAATCGTCACCACCATAGCGGTGATGCACTTTGTCAGAAGATCATCGATTGCCTCAATCCAGATGACCGAACCTTACATCGGGTTTGGCCCTGTGCAGTGGAAAATTGCCAAGTCACCCACTTGCTTGTCCCCCAGCAGCTAGGGGTCAATAAGAAGGGCCATCCCATGGAAGGGGAGCCTTGTCAAAAATACACATCCTCATTGGACAAGAATGTCAGTTGATGACCTATAACTATGAAGCACTGTAGATCAGTGCTCCACATCCCAATAAGATACTGAAGCAGGAACTTCTGCGACCCTATTAGATGTCAGTCAAAGAACTTGAGAAATCCATAGGCTTCCAAGTGTCTCTGAACACCCGGTTGTGCTCTCACCACCTCTCATAGATGGTCCCATTCGCGCTCTCTCTAGTGCACTAGCATCATGATATGTGGAGTCTGATGATCACCGACATCCACACAAAAGAAATTGATAAGCCTCATCATCCATAAAAACTCATCAAAAATTCAAAAATTTCAACCCCCCAGCCTTGCCTCTAGTGAACGGCTTTCACCCAGACATGTGCACACATGTGTGCACCTGTTCTTAGCATAGTTGCGCACTAATGCATAGCTGTATGAGAAACAACTGCGCATGAGTGCGTGGATTTCCGTTAGACAGGCGTGCATCTCATGCATGCATGTTTTCTCATACCTCGCGCCCACGTACACGGTTGTGTCAAGCAAAACCACACATTATGCATGGGAAAAGGGACTATACCCACACACATATGCACAGGTATTCCTCCTTTTCCCGCGCACTGGTGGGCCCCTACCCACAAAATCCCCTGTATGACCCTTCGTATAGTCCCTACCCACAAATTAAAATTTTCATAAGATGCAGGAGGATAGGACCACTAACCTATCTCTTTCCACTCCCATATCGGTAGCCTCGTGCTCCTGCAATATCCAAATCTCTTTAGAGCAATATCGTCAATTCAACTACAATGATAGGTACAAATGAGGTGGCATTGTGGGCCCACCAACCGTATATAGCCCATTTTTCCCAACTTCCACACTATGTTACAGGAGCCCATAGCCTCTATTCTCAACCACGAGATCTTGGTCCCACCATATACACACTCACATTTCCTGGGCCATCATCTAAACTTGGCCCCAAAGGAGCATTTTTCTCACGTCACATTCAGGTACGCATGCTCATGTTCAAATTTTATCAAATAGTTGTTGTATGTTATTTTTCATCAGATGTTTTTCACATTGGATATTTGGTTTTCATGTGTGTAGGTACTTGTTCTACAATCTTACATACCATTGAGGTATATGTTCGACACTAGCATTTAATTATTCCCTCTGTAAATCAATTGCATCTCCCAATCACACCCTCTGACATTTATCTTTAGGGTCCTTACATCTGGCTCTGCAGTACCTTTACCTTTGCTACATTTGGGTATTGTCACTTGGTAGCACTCTCCCCCACATGAGTTGTCCCATTCATAGTTCTCCTTGGCCACTTGACACTCATGCTGATTTTACCCCCTAGGGATGGGAGTCCTGATAGTCTTATGCACTTCCAAGAATGAATCCCATACATCTTCTCATCATATATATAACTTTCCCAATCGACTCCCAGGTCATATCATCTCAGTTCTATTGAATGCACCTACGCAGTATCATTATCCCTCCATATCATCCACCATCATTTTTACCATCTGCATATTGTCCTCCACCCATTTACCTAATACATAAACCCACCCATGGGGCTCCCACCCTCCACTAGTTTTCTTTCACAAACTTGCACTTTAACATGCCAAGCCATCTTTCACTGGGGCACCCATTTCTGTATCTATATACTTAACTCAAATTATTCTTTATTTCTTTGGTAATTGTAAAAAGCCTTTGTTTCTAGAATTTACTTATCTTTTTTGTAATCACCCTTGATGGACTTCATTTTCCTGGAAAAGCAACCCATGTCGCCCTTGTTTGGGGCATCCTCTCTCTTTTCATACCAACATCATTCACGAACCCCGAGTATCCCAAGTCCATACACCCATGATATCTGAGTTTTTCCACTTTGTTAGCCTATGGCACAATATAACCCCATATCTAGTTGTCCCCATGACACTAGATCTAGTTTTACTGTTGTTGCCAATCATCCTTCAAAAATTCCCCAACCAAGGGCAGTCTTGAGTCTCCCCGAATCTTGAATTTGTTCATGTTACCCATCAGTGGCTGATATCACCTCTCACTAAGTATATTTCACGAAGCCCTTTTCTTCTTGGAGTCATGTCTCCCTTGCTATCAACATCAACACAGTCTCCAGAAGGGCGACAATATCTTGACTCTCATTACCTTAACAATGAGGAGTCTCGGATGACACAGAGAGAATCATCATTTCTCTCTAATTTTGTTGACCCCCATAAAATTCGACTTCAAAAAACTCTCATGTTACAGTGGGTCTTACTATGCGACTATTACAGTTGTTTCATACCAGCTGAAGACCTCTGAATTCGTTATTCCATCAATGCCTATGAGTCATCGACAATTCTTATAGTCATCCTTTCCTCACTTGAGAGTTTGTTCACCATTCAAAACTGTCATTTGCTGCTATCAACCTCACCCAAGGGCGCTGCAACTATATACAACAACATACATCTTCACTTACAGTCTCACATTTTTGTCTCATGAAATGAGCATGGGGCATGCCCGCCTCGTTTGTACACATATTTTCTTTTTTCTCCCTAGAGAAAGTTTTGGGTCCCATAATTTTCCCTCTCCCTCTGGTGGATCTCTCTTGCAATTCCTCTCTTCACTCTTCATTACAATGGCACTCTCAGCAAAATAAACATTGATGTATTTCAACTATACATATGATCCTAACCTTACACATTAGGGGGCATCTGTTATCACTAAAAAATCATTCGCAACATTGCACACAAATGGTTAAAGAAAACATCAAATGCCAACAACAATTAGTACACCTACAACACTAAAATGCATTCAAAATAAAAAAAAAAATACAATTGGGTCAAAAATTGAAATGCACAGATTCACCAAAGGAAGCACGCACACAGTGCACAGTGTGCACGGGCCAACACAACCCTCAACACACACAATGCGCAAAATGCACGACTGTGTACGAGAAAATATGCACACTTCTATGAACGATGCATTTTTGTCTTGTCGGACTCTCAACCACTTATGGACCAACCCCCAACACAATTTGACACTCATATCTGAGAGAAATCCAAATGGGTGGCTGTCAAGGACTAGATGGTTTCCTAAAAGGCCCCTTGTTCACATTATGAACCAATTACATTTTTCCATGTATGAATTCTGTAAATAAGAGCCATGGGTGCACTGAGAAACCAAGATCTTCATATTATTGTTATGCTGCAAGAATTCTCCCTTGAAAATCCTCTTTTCTCTTTGGATCCTTCAAGCACCATTGCAATAGGCCATTCCACTCACCTCTTGAGGGAATAGGTATTGTTTTTCTTCACCATTTTCCATTTCTTCCATTTGATTAAGATCTCTCCATTAGGTAACTCAAGATCCCTCCCAAGGAGGAAGAGGGGACTCATAAGTCCCTATTTTTCTCTACAGTGTTTTGCCTACTAATCTATTGATCCATTGGTAGCATTATGTTGGTCATTGTTTGATTTTCATGGTTCTTAGTTTCTCATGCTTTCTAACATTTATTTCTTAGTTTATTTAGTTTATTTATTTGTTCATACATGTGTTTGGCTTGTTTAAACCACTCACAAACTTCAATCTTGTCTAGTAGGCTCATCTAGACATGCAAGTGTTGTTGTTTTTCTCACCCAAGTGACAAAACCAACACAACAATGGGTAGGTACAGAGATAAGAGAATCTCCCAGCTTTTATGGAGGATATGAAAATGAAGTGTTAGAAAATAAAATACTCTTATCTCTAGACATAGTGCTCAAGGAAACCCTTGAAATATGGTGGGTTGCGCACAAAGAGACAATAAAGCACTGGTACCAATTTAAGTGATTATTGCGCATCATATTTGACGCAGAACAAGGAAGCAAAAAACTGCAGAGATATGACGGATAGGGGAAACCAACAAAACACTTGGAGAAGTAAAAAACACTATGGAAAATGACACGACCATAAGAATGGCCTCATCACTTTATTCACACATTGGAAGGGATTCTAGCAAATTGGTATGTAGACCAGAGACTGCGCAGAGTCACTGCAGAATGGAGAGTGTTACAGAATAATTTTACAGTCACTTTCTCATTTGAACATGAGAAACCCAACATAGATTCAACACTCAAACAGATTGAAGGGGTAACATTCATTCAAGAACCATAAGTTGAACTCATAATAGAGTATCAAAAACAAAACATGTAGACAGTGAAAGAACTACTATCATGCCACCATGTGTAGGAAGAAGCACCAGATGAAGATGACCCATGCAACATTCATATTAAATAAGTTGAAGGTGAAAGAGGGGTGGAAGGTCCACCTCTAGAATCATAAGTGTTTGTTGTGTCGATCAAGGTGAAGAAAGTCAACATTGGGACAACTGAGAATCCCAAAATGGCCAGCATTGGAGACTATTGGGATGAGCAAACATTATAAAGCATAATAAAGTTACAGCGCGAGTACAATGACCTGTTACAAACAAAATTTACAGAGATGAAAGGCATAGAAAGAGATCTAGGAGAGATGAATTTACCTCTCAAATATGAGGCTAGATTAGTCATACAACGACCATATAGACTAAACCGAATATATAAGCAGAAATTAAAATCAGAAATTGACAGAATGTTGGATGTTGGAATCATAGAACCAGTGGAGGAATATGAATGGGTAATCCCTATGGTAGTTCAGGAGAATAAGCATGGAGGGATAAGGATATGTGTCAACCTAAGGAAGATGAATGATGATTTCCTACATGACCCTTTCCCTACCCATTTCACATATGAGGTATTAGAGAATGTAGGAGGCCAGAAAGCATACTCATTCACAGATGGATTCTCAGGCTAACATTAGATCAAGATAGCCCTAGAAGATACGTACAAGACCACTTTTTCCATAGAATGGGGGTCCTACGAGTACACATCATGCCTTTTGGACTGAAGAATGCACCAACAATATTCTTCAGAGTATTCATAGCTGCATTCAAAGATTTCATCCACCAACTTTTAGAGGTATATCTGGATGATTGGACAATCTATTGTCTATTGAAAGACCATGTAGAGGTATTAAGGTTGATGTTGGAAAGATGCAGGAAGTGTCAGATATAATTAAATATCAATAAATTCACCTTTGGGATACTATTGGGCCATATAGTGTGCAAACAAGGCTTGCTAGTAGATCTTGTAAAGATTGCAGTGATTGTCAATTTACCAATACCCAAATTAGTACGTTAGTTGAGAGAAACATTGGAACACACATGATACTACAAGAAATTCATAAAAGGGTATGCGTAGATCACTGTGCCGATGGAAAAAATGTTGAGGAAATATAGTAAATTTCAGTGGAATGAGGATTGTCAACAAGGTTTGGACACTCTAAAAGAGAAGATGGTAACAATACCAATACTAGTATTCCCAGATTGGAAAAGTACATTTTATGTGCATGTAGATGCATCAATGATAACAGTTGGAGCTATTCTGGTGTACAGGAGAGCTAGACCATCCTATAGCATTTGCAAGAAGAAAATTGTTAGAATCAGAGAAAAACTACAATACTACAAAAAGAGAAGGCTTAGCAATGTTATATGCATTGCATAAGTACAGACAATATCTACTTGGGAAACACTTTAAAATTTTCACTAATCATTCTGCCCTTAAATACCTAGTCAATAAGATAGTGTTGGGGGGGGGAGAATTTGTAGATGGTTACTGTTGTTTCAGGAATTTGATTTTGAAGTGATAGTCAAACCTGGGAAGTTGAATGCAGGACCTAATCACCTATCAAAGATCACTAATGGAGAGGAACCTACGAAATTAGAGGACAAATTCCCAGATGCACAACTATTTTCAGTACAAGTAGTTGATGAATATTTTTCTAACATCATTCAATACTTGAGTACATGGAATGCGCCCCAAGAATTCAACATTGCACAGAGGAAAAATCTGGTAGTCAGAGTTGTAGACTATCAATTGATTGCAAGACACTAATACAATATGGGTGCAGACAACATCTTGAGAAGATGTGTACTAGAACATGAAAGACCTAGAGTTTTAGCAGAGGCCCATGAGGGAATAGCTGGAGGACATTATTCTAGAAAAAATACCACACAAAAGGTATTGCACATAGGATTATGGTGGCCGACCATTCACAAAGATGCAAAGCACTACTGCCATAAATGTGATGTATGGTAGAGGGTTGGAAAACCTAATAGACGGGACGAGATTCCCCTGAGACCACAAGTAACATTGCAAGTATTCAACAAATGGGAAATGGATTTTGTAGGACCAATTAATCCACCAACAAAGATGTCGGGAGCAAGGTATATCATTACTGCTACATAGTACTTAACGAGATGGGTAGAAGCAACACCAGTAAAATATTGCATCATAGAGACAACAAGACACTTCATGTTTGAGAAAGTGATCACTAGATTTGGATGCCCAAGGATTTTGATGAGTGACCAAGGCACTCACTTCATTAACACTACTATCAAGGATATGACTGAGGAGTTTGAAGTCTATCATCAAAAGAGTACACCATATCACCCTGAAGCCTTTAATAAGATTCTAGAAAATGCATTGACAAAGAGCTGCAATGTCAATAGGGAGGATTGGGAGTTGAAGATACCAATAGTATTATGGGCATACTGGACTACATGCAAAAAGTTGACAGGGAACACACCATTCAGGTTGGTGTATGGACAAGAAGCAGTGGTGCCATTTGAATTTTTGGTACCTAGTCTACGCGTAGCAACAATCACTAACATGACAAAATGAGGCGCAATATAAAAAGGCTAAGTCAATTGATGTTGATGGAAGAAGATAGGATTCTAGCAGGATTTCACCAAGAAGTACAGAAAGAAAGGGACAAATCTTGGCATGACAAACATATTAAAATGAAGAGTTTCAAGGAAGGAGACCTAGTCTTGGTGTATGACAATAAATTTCTTCAGCACCCAGGAAAATTCAAAATGCATTGGTTGGGACCATATGAAGTGAAGGCTGTCATAGATGGGGGAGTTGTACAGTTGAAATATTTAGGAGGTACTGAACTCATAGGAATGATCAATGGGAGTCAAATAAAGTTGTATAGGTACAATTGACCTCCTAGTACTTAGACAACATTCTGCGGTAAAAAGATAGGGATATAGGGGAAAAAAATAGAAAATAGAAAATAGAAACAAGTTAGCGCATAGGGAGGGCCTCAACATATTAGAATTGGGTAGAAGGAATGGGGCACTGCAAGAAAAACAATGTTTGAAAACACGATGCGTGAAGAACGATTAACGAGTAAAAAGGTACCGTGCACAGGAAACATAACGAAAAAGGGATAAAGGGTATCAGTGCGAGACAACTGTCATTTTCCCGTCACGCTATAAAGTCAGAAAGAGGGGGAAAAACGACCCATTGTGATTTTTTTAAGGACAAAAATGGTGAGTCGAGCGGAAGAGCGAGAGAGTGTGCAATTTCACTACCATCTGTCGAGTTGAGAGCTTGTAGTTTGAATTTAACCATGATGTCGCCATCTTGGGTTGGAGCACCTAGCAGAACTAGATGAAGCACCCGGAGTAGCACAAGGGGACCAGAAGGAAGAACTAGTGACATGCTAACAGTGGTGGATGTGGATGAAATGCACACACAAGAATATGAGAAAACCACATTACATGTGGAGGAGGAGCAAGAATCCACTCAAGAGCTAGAGCAATTGGTAGAGGATGCCAAGCAGACAAAATCCGACACGTCCAGGGGAAAAGGACCACAAGAAAAATAACTGGTCATGGATTCCATGCAATAGGGCTTGTAGCCTGAACCATAGCAAGAAACAAAGCAAGAGGGGGGAGTATCATCTCTGTTAATGTTTATGCCATTATTATAGTTCTTTGCATTTCAATAGATAATAACAACATAAGAACAAGATCAATGAGAAATACACATTCACAAGAGACACAACATTTATCCTAGGAAACCCTCTAGGGGAAGAAACCCAACAAAACTTCCTTAATATAGATAGCCAATACAATG
>ML781693.1:237433-293729 GCA_009831015.1 Picea engelmannii | reverse complement strand
CCTTGTAGTTGATGTGGGCCAATATTATATGCCAAAGTTCGCATGAGTTTTCAATGGCATGGGTCATGGCAGTCTCTGGGTGACCCTTTAGCTTATATAAGCCATTTTCTTCATTTCCAATGACGATTGCTTCATTTATGGTTTCTCTTCTATCCCACATAAGAAATTCTCCATCTATAGAGGCAACTCTATATCCTTTCTTGTCTAAAGATGATATGGAAATTAAGTTCTTCTTCAAGCTTGGTACATAGAGTATGTCCTTCATCTTTATTGAGTTTTCTGAATCTAGCTTGTAGTTTGATTCTCCCACTCCCTTGATGGGATATTGGTAATCATCTCCAAGTGTTACTTTTTAAGAAAACTTCTTTTCCGAAATACAAGAGAGAGTATTTCTCTTACTCGTCATGTGCTTTGGTTCACCACTATCAATGAGCCATGTGTCCTCTCCAGGTGTTACCGATCCTGAGAGGGCCGAGATCAAGACATGGTCCTTGATCATCTTTGTAGGTGGCTCTTCATCTTCGACTATGTGGACATGTTTCCTCTTATGTTTCCTCTTGTATTCTTCTCATCTGTCTGGATAAGAATTCACCTTGTGTCCCATCTTATCACAATGATAGAATTGTATAGATGAGAGATCTCTTTCCTTGCGTTTTCCTTTCTTCTGAAATCTCCTTGGATGAGATTCTTTGTTATTGGATTTGTTTGATGGTTGAGGCTCTCTATGAGTCTCCTTTTTGAGGTAGGGTTTCTTCCTTCCTCCTTTGGTGTGGGTGGCTAGGGCTTGATCATCATCCCTATCTAGTAGCGCTTCACGATTCGCTACTCTTGTTTCTTCTTGGATGCATTCTTCCCATAGGCCGTCGAACTTCAGTTTTTCCTTTCTGGCACATATCGTCTGGATGAAAGCATCCCAAGGTCTTGTAAGATAATTTAGTGCCATCATTATGATTTCATCTTTGTCTATGGTATCTCCAATGTCTTCTAGCTGTTCTTTGAATTCCGAGATTCTGGGAAGTATTCCTGAATCATTTCTCCTTTCTGCATCCTTGTATTCTTCAGTTGAGTTCTAAGATTCATCTTCCGGTTTATGTTCTTTCCTTCATATAGTCTGGTCAAGGCATCAAAAATTTATTTCGGGGTCTTATCGGATGACACATAAGGGACCAAATTGTCCTTGATTGAATCTGTAATGATTCTTTTGGCCCTTATTGTGTCCTTTTGATGCTTTGTATTTTCTGCGGCATCGTCGGGTTCCGATACTTCGTTTTTGATGAATATTGCTAGGTCATTCTCTTCAAGAATGAGGCCAATCCTATACTTCCAGGCACAAAAGTTTTCCACTCCTTCTAACTTGTCAACAAGATTAATGCTTGCAGACATCTTTACCTGGATCTAGGAAAATGACCGAAAAATGAAAGTGCTCAAAATAAAAAACTGAACTTACCAGGAGATGCACTTGGCTGAGGTGAGCTACTTGGTGTGTTTGGATCTGAGAAAATCCAAAATTTTCCCCTTCAAATCTGATCTGTGGATTTCTGGACTGGTGCATCTGGTACTTCTGGTACTTTTGTCAAACTAGGGTTTCACTTTTTTGGAGATCTAGCCACTGAAAAGGTGAGTTGAAGGTGCCAAAATGATCCTTGGGGGAGGGCACAACTTTCTAGGTGGTTTTGAAGCTGAAAAGATTGACTTTTGAAAAACCCTAATTTGCAGGTACGACAATAGTGACATTTTTCTCTTGCAAAATATGCTTCCTTCAGGTTGGCTCTGATACAACGTTAATGTTTATGCCATTATCATAGTTCTTTGCATTTCAATAGATAATAGCAACATAAGAACAAGATCACTGAGAAATACACATTCACAAGAGACACAACATTTATCCTGGGAAACTCTCTAGGGGAAAAAAACCCAACAAAACTTCCTTAATATAGATAGCCAATACAATGCCAAGAGATATCTATGATAAAACAGAAAGTCCTCTCCAAGATATGTGCCACTCTCTCTCTCTTTTTCCGGTAATAGATCAGAACTTGTCTCTCAAATTGAGCAAGTGAGTTGTGTTCAAATGAGGTGCTAGCCTCCTTTATTTATACAAGTTCTGGCATGTGTGAAGTGTCTCTTCACTGGTAGGGCCGACTTCTCAATCTGAGTGGGTAAACCCACCTTTATTATATTTATGGGTCTCTTAATTAACTGCTAGGGCCAACTTCTTATTCTGCCTATTACAATTGTCTTTTGACCAATTCGCAAAAGGGGATTTGGTCATATTACAATATCTGACATGATCAATCCACAATGGGGATTGATCCTATGAATAAAATATCAATAATAGTAAGAATACTCTTTGCAGTTACATTATTTCAACAATATCCACAAGGGAAAAATAAGTTGAGAGAAGAAAGTAGTACGCATGACGTGCAATGCACTCAGGAAGAGCTAAGTATAGTAATGCCGAAAATTCCCAATGAAGTGAAAATTGGGGATAACATGGTAGGAGGAGTTGAAGACCTTAAATATTTCGACCACGATTTATCAATGGCCATAAATTTCCCATATTTGGAAACACAGAGCTACCTAGAGAGTAGGGGAGAAGGCCCATTAGGCGTGCCACTATTGGATCCTGCACAGTGGATCCTAGGCCTATACAACACAGGTATCATGAACCTCTTAGACATACCACACTTCGGGCACATGAAATACATAAATGGATGTGTTAAACAGTTGTTATAAAGGGTGCATGGAGGAATCCTATGGATGGATAGGCCAGTACCGATCAATGTTGACCTCATCGCAATGATTATAGGGCTACCCACAGATGCAGAGAAGCCGAAGCAATACCTAGAAGACAAGACTTAGGAAAAGGATATCTCCAATGAGATTAAAGAGAAGTATGGTGCAGAGAGGGGGGATAGAGGAATCGTGATCAATGAAATCAATGATATTGCGAATTGATTTGCAACTATATTGCTTGGTTTCAAATTAGTGCGCAAGTGTTGAAAAGAAGAAGTACCCGCAGGAGTAGTAGTAGCTGCGACGCAGTGCACAAAGGGGAGCTCGATGAGTTGGGCCCTGTATCTACTCAACTCATTCCTATAAAACTGTAAGGATTCACAAGACTGGGGCTCTGAGTTCCACTACTCATGGTTACTCATCCTTATTGCACTTATGGGGTGTTAGAAACTGACATACACGATGTTCCTGACAAGGATAGGCAAATGTGGCGCAACGTGTTACACATTGCTGCGAAGCACAACGGATCCCAAGGTAAAGAAAGTCAACAATGACATGTCCATGCAGTACTTAATAGAGATTCAAAAAAATGTGGCAGATACGTGGAGGATCTCACCAGAAATTGTCCAGGATTATAGTGAATTTTTGCACATCACATCACAACATGTTGCTACAGAAAAATAAGGACCCAACCAAGGAGTGGTTGCAACTGAAGTACTGTGTGATGATGTAGGACATCCACATGGAGGCACAAGAGTGTTATGAGGAGTGGAAGCACCAAATATTCCAAGAGAAATGCCAACAGTACAAGTCCAGATGTAGGGTAGCACAATCTATGTTACACATTATTTTTGTCACCCCTATGACCGTTAATGATGTAAACCTATCCTTTTTCTTGAGAAGGATCAATGGCCTGAATCCCTTAAGAAGAATGAAGATACATTTTCCCAGAGAGACTGAATTATACTTTTCCTTTGTCAAAAACCTTAGAAAAAAGGATCATCGCACCTTGCTTAGTGTCAAGGGCATTGTTGGCCCTTGGTTATGGAAGGAAGGAAAGTACAAGGAAGAAAAGGTAAAAAGCGAGCTTCACAAGAGACACAGTGACTGTCACTGGGTCGAAATGAGCAGAAGAGCAGAAAAGATGTAGTGAAGTGCAGAAAAGCAAGCCGTTGGATGAGGAGATCGAGGATGACAAATCAACAAGGAATATGGATTGAGGACAACTCAGAAAGTGGAAAAATCCACCATTGGATTCTTTGGAGCACCGCACGAGAAGGAAGGGAAGGCAAGCTGGCGAAGCCCTGAAAAAGTGGGTTGAGTTGACCTAGGGTTTTAGACACCTAGGGTTTTGGTATCTAGGGTTTTGACACTTAGGTTTCGGCCTAAGGTTGTCGGTGAGGTCTTGTAATGTATAAATAAAGGTCAATAGGACCTCGGTCGGGTTGGTCATTGAGTATTGACATGATATTATTGTTGATTCAACTCTATTGTGGGAGAGATTATTGTATTGAGAGAGAGAAGTGCTGAGAGAGAGAGCCTTCTAGTATTGTAAGATCTTTAGCTGTGTGCAGAGATCAAGTCCTACAGTTGGGTGCATAGGAGAGGGGAGAGAAAGAGAGATAAGAAAGAAGATCTGCTAGCTGAGAGCATAGACAAGAACTATATGCTTTACCTCATAAATCATAAGCACAGTTCTGTGGACGTAGCCCTAGAGGGAGGGTGAACCACATATATCTTGCATTGTGTATGTGTGTTTAATGCTTTGATCTATGTTGTTGTTATCTTGTTACTTATATTGTTGTGTTAGATCAGATCTATAACTACGTAGCATAGATCTAACTTGATAAGTGATAGGTGAATATTGTGTTGTTGTTCCACTAGATCCACTTGACATTCCCTTGGTTGTATACATCTTTGTCCTGCAACCCCCTCATATCTTCTTCGGGTGAGACTTCATCTACTTCGCAAGTGTTTCCTAAAGGGCCAGTAGCTAGGGCTTGTTGGTGCGCTCTTGGAGTGAACCTCGGGTCTACCCCTGTGCCAAAAAATGGTTCCATTGTCGGGACCAAAATCTTCTTGAGGGAATGTCAAGGTGGTTCCCATCGAAGACATAAATACAAAATTGGATAGAGGATCAAGAGAGGGACTTCGTGGAAGCCCAAAACAAAAAACCTAAGTTGAGTACTGAAGATTGGCTACAAAGATACATCTTCACCGACATTCACGAGATCTTCTTTGGAGGAATCCATCAGGAGCTACACGAATGGTTGGCTAGGTTAGATGATACCCAATTTGAGATCAGATCTAGACCTCCTGTAGTTTGGACGTTGACGTTGATCCAGAGGATTAAGAGAGTTGATAATGCCATATCTAGAGCGGTATATCACTGGTTTGATAGTACGATTGGAGGGTATATCGCCAAATTTGCTGTTGACAGAGTAGAGTCGTATAGCCAAGCCGAGAGATACTTTTTCAAAGGACCCAGAGGGAAATGTTTTCATTTTCTGAAGTTAAAAATCAAGATGCTCTTGCATGAAAACCATATCTTGAAGATACAATAGTCTAGCAGGATCTGAAAAGGATAATGTTTAGGAATTTAGACAACAATAGTGACATAGGAGCTGGACATATGCGCAATGGAAAAGTATTCAGAGGGATTCACCTTGAGAACCTGTTTAAGAAAAACTACGGGGAAGAGGGTTTCTACAGTGGAGAAGAGGCAGATTTGACAGATGAAGAGCACTCAGAACCCACTAGGGCAGAGGAAGAAGCCATTGAAGAAATTCACTGGGATGAGCCAGAAACATCAGGAACTGCGAATACCACTGAATTAAGTAATATCATCCCCCTGTTGTTTAAAAAACACTAAGTAATCAGAATATTCAGAAGCACAAAATTCCTCAGAGCACTATTACTAGTAGTTTAACATCTACTAAGACAGGAAATCTAGGCAACTCCATGGAAGATGAGATGAGGCTCCTTATCTTTAGAGGAGATGGATTTGAAGATCCTGATCAGTGTTGTTTCCTGTGTGAGGCTGTATGGAACATTAAAAACATCACCGACGAAGTTGTTAAAAGAAACCAATTTAGCACTACGCTGAGGGATTGTGCGTTGAGATGGTACATGAATCTTGTCCAAGGACTTGCACAACCTAAAACACTAAATGAGATCAAGAATGCGCTGATTGCGGAGTTTAAGAAACCTAAGTCGGAGTCACAATGTATTACATATTTGAAGGAGATCAAGCAGAAGGTAGCCGAACTTGTTTGGGAGTTCGATAAAAGATTCAAGACCTTGACAGGCCGAATGAATTTCAAGATCTCGGACGAGCAGAACAAAGAATGGTTTATCGATGCTATTTTACCACATATCAGAGTTCCACTGATGTAACATAATATTTCCTTGTAGGTAGAATCATTGGAGATCACCATGAAGCTTGAATCAGCTCCCATGGGAGAGTCTAGCTCAGGTATGAGTCAGATCTTGAGCTAGCTGACTAGTTTGTCTCTGCAGGTCGAGGATATGAAGAAGGACAAAGGAAAATACAATAGGGAAGACATCTAGTGTATCATATGCAAATCATAAGGCCATGCCAAGGAGCACTGTCCCCTATTTCATGAATATTTGGCTTTTGGAGCTCCGATCCCTTTGAAGCAAATCACATTACCCTATTGCGAAGTATGCAGAAATTGACATTGCCCTGGTGAGTGATATTACATGTAGAAGTATGTTCAGACACTTGAAAACCTATACTACACCTTCTGTAAGTCAGTAGGGCATGATGATAGAGACTGTAGGGCCTCTGACCTCATGCATGAAAGGTCAAGAGATGTATACAAGGTCCAAGGAGAAGTACATCAAGAAGGAAATAATGCACAATATAAATCCCCGTGAAGAGAAAACTTCAATCCTCGTAGTGGATTCAGATCACGAGGCCGAGGCCGAGGACAAATAATCTATTATAACTATGCACAACCAGGACATCTAGCAAGGGACTATCAGAACTCTTGTACCACTTGCAGTTATTGCAACTCCTTTGAGCATGTCATTGAGGACTGCCCTGTACTACTAGCGAAGCTTAAGGAAAGACGAGGACCTCAATAGAACCCACAAGTACAACTAATATATGTTGAACCTCGTGGAACATACCCTAGATTCGTTGTTATCACTTGAGGAGGCACTGCTACAGGAGAAGACATAGCAGCCCAAGGTAAGACTGTAGAAGGCCTTGGGGTAAGGAAAGCTATGGAGAAAAATCCAATGTTCGATGCTAAGAAAGAAAGACAGATATTTGAGGAGGAAAGAAAAGAATTCAAAGGAGATCAAGGATCTTCATCAAAGACAATACCATAAATAAGAGAATATGGAATGCCTCATGCATTTGATCAGTCGACTTCACCAAAGGAGGGAAAAAAAGTAAGTAAACTCATCGAATTTGTATACACTTGTATTAAGTTGATTCAGGATGAAAATGTTGTACAAGAATTAAAGAACTTAATCAGACAGTATGAGCTAGGGAAAGTAGACCTCTTACTGAATAGAGTAGTACACCAAATTGGTAAGAAGAGAAGGACAAATAAAGAATTACACTTGAATTCTTAGATAGGGGAGTATGATATAGACTATGTGGTCCTCGAATTAGGGTCATAGGTCAATGTCATGACGAAGAAAACGTGGGCGCTAATGGGAAAACCCAAGCTGATCTATTCCCCTATCAGGCTTCGCATGGCTAATCAACAAGTTGTCAACTCATTTAGATGGTTGGAACATGTCCCTGTGGACATCGAGGAATTTAGAACATTTGTAGATTTTGAGGTGATTGAAATTGTTGATGACAACTGCCCTTAGACTTCATTGTTAGGAATTGACTGGGCCTTCAACAATTTTACCATTGTCAACCTAAAGAAGAGGCGTATGACATTTTAAAGAGATGGCCTTCGGGTCATTGCACCTTTAGATCTAGGTGAGGGTCCTCGATATACAGAGCCTATCAGAGAAGAAGATCATGCATACGAACTGGAAAACATCTACAAGATGAGAGCCAGACAATAGGATTACATCAACCCTACAACTGATGGGAATTTGAGCTAGCGAAGTGACAACACGTATTCATCAGATTCATAAGAAGCGTTGGAGAACTGGAAAAATTATATGTATGAAGTATCCACAAGGAGATGTGCTCGACTGACCAGAGAGGTTCACTGGATTGGTACAACCATAAGTAACTTACCTACCTTCGATGGTCTGAATCCTTTAGAATCCTTCTTGATGGACTTTGAAGCAATCATACCAACACAATAGAGGTTGTTGGCTATGGGTGAGTCCCTTAAATCCACACCAGCAAGATGGTGGGGAATGCATAAAAAAAACATCACAGATTGGACTCAATGTCGAACCTTGATGACAACATGGTTCTCAGCACAAGAAGTAAGTTGCGAAGTAAGGTACATAGGTCAAAGTTTCCCAAAGGACCATGTGTGTAGCTATGAAGAGGCCTGGAGTGACATCCCTCAATAAAAATGGGTGCATAGATTCATTAATACACTGGACATGACCCCTATCAATTGGTACCTTCAAGCGGAGCTGCGCCTCGTCACTACAGATTGGGAAGGTATGATTCAGAACTTTGTAACCACCTTTTTATTTGAAAGTGAATATCCTTCAGTAGATCAAGCATTGCAAATCGTGAGACAGAAGGTATTTGAGGAAACATCCATCCTCCCTAGGGAACAAGAAGAGTATGAATGGACTACGCCTCTCCAGAAATTGCAGAGTTGCTACAACATCAATGATGATGATGATGACAATCCCAGGAAGGTAAACATCACTGAAACAGAAGGCCAAAGAGATGTGGAAGGACCATGAGTTGAGATACCATTTATTGGTCATCCCATCAAGATAAAAAAGGTCAACATTGGGACAAAGGAGACACTGAAGCTTTCCAATGTCGAAGATTACTGGGATGCTGCCACCATTGACAAGATTACAAAATTGTTTCATGAATATCAAGACTTGTTTCCGACCAAGTTGACTGATATGAAGGGTATAAAAGGACCTATGGGAGAGATGAGAATACCTTTGAAACCAGATGCAAGGCCAGTCAAGAAAATACCCTACAGATTGAACCCGAAATACAAGGAAAATGTGAATACTGAGCTCGACAGAATGCTGAAAGCAGGGATTATTGAACCTATCGAAGAGTTGGAGTGGATTAGCCCTATGGTAGTACAAGACTAAAAGAAAGAAGAAATTAGTATATGTGTGGACCTCAGGAAGTTGAATGATGCATGTCTACATGATCCTTTCCCTACACCTTTCACTGATGAAGTATTAGACAATGTGGGAGGCCAGGAGGTATATTCTTTTACAGATGGCTTTTCAGGATACCATCAGATTCATATTGCCAAGGAGGACCTCTACAAGAGTACATTTTCCATAGAATGGGGATCCTACCAATATACAGTAATGCCCTTCGGACTAAAGAATTCCCCAGCCATCTTTTTCCAGGGTAGTGGTCGAAGCATTCAAAGAATTTTTGCATAAATTTTTAGAAGCCTATTTTGATGACTGGACTGTGTTTAGTTTGTTGAAAAATCATATTGAATGTCTAAGGCTAATGCTGGATATATGCAGGCATTGTCAAATTTCTTTAAATATGAAGAAGTGCATCTTCTTCTCACCATTTGGACTACTATTAGGCCATATTGTATGCAAGCAAGGATTGTTGGTTGATCCATCAAAGATCACAATTATAGTTGATTTGCCACCACCTACTTCAGTCAAATAACTGCGCAATGTGCTAGGACATACTAGCTATTACAGGGAGTTTATTAAAGGCTATGCTCAAATCACAACACCGATGGAGAAGCTGTTGAAGAAGGATTGTCAGTTTGGCTGGACAGACGAATGCCAACAGAGCTTCGACACATTGAAACAGAAGATGGTCACTGCGTCAATTCTGGTTTTTCCAGATTGGAACAAGGAATTTCATGTGCATGTTGATGCGTCTTCTATTGTATTAGGAGCAGTACTGGAAAAACCTGGAGAATGGGATATCGACCATCCGTTAGCTTTCTCTACCAGGAAGCTATCTATAGCTGAAATTAACTATACCACTATAGAAAGAGAAGGATTAGCCATGGTTTACGCGTTGCAAAAATTCCGACACTACTTGTTGGGAGGATACTTTAAAATGTTCACAGATCATTCTGCGTTGAAGTACCTAGTCAACAAGCCAGTGTTGGTGGGGTGGACATGCAGATGGATTCTACTATTTCAAGAATATGAAATCATAGTTAAACCAGGAAGAATGAACAAGGGTCCTGACCACTTGTCGAGGTTGGAACAAGGCGAAGAACCTACCAGTTTGGAGGATACACTGTCGGATGCATAGATGCTCGCAATTAGGAATATTGATGACCACTTCACAGACATAGTCCAATTCCTGTCAACAAGAATGGCACCTAGTGAGTATACAATTCCCCAGAAGAAACAACTCGTGGTGCGCGCTGTAGAATTTTCACTTATAGCTGGTCAGCTATACAAAATGGGACTTGATGAGATACTAAGAAGATGCGTTATGGAGACAGAKCGACCATTGATCCTTGCAGAAGCTCATGAAGGCATTGCAGGAGGACACTACGTAGGGAGAGTGACTGCGTAGAAGGTCCTGCGAGCTGGCCTTTGGTGGCCTACCTTACACAGAGATACTAAGGATTATGCTAGAGCCTATGATGTATGCCAGAGAGTTGGGAAACCATCTAGACAATATTAAATGCCATTAGCACCTCAGATGACCCTACAAGCATTTGAAAAGTGCGCCATTGACTTCGTAGGACCTATAAACCCACCAGGGAAACGCACAAGATCAAGGTACATCATTACTGCAACATAATACTTAACCAGATGGGCTGAGGCCATAGAAGTCAAGGACTGTAGTGCAAATATAGCTGTGTGTTTTATATTTGATGACACAATAATGAGGGTTGGATGCCCTAAAATCCTTATGGGTGATCAAGGCACACATTTCATCAATAATATAGTTGAAGCCCTGACTGAAGAATTTGCAGTCCACCATCAGAAGAGCACACCTTACCATCCACAAGCAAATGGAATAGTTCAATCATTCAATAAGATCTTGGAGACAACATTGACAAAAATTTTCAGTGTGAATAGGGACGACTGGGATCTAAGAGTACCTACAGTACTATGGGTCTATAGAACCACTTGCAAGAAATTAACAATGCAGACCCCTTTCAAGTTGGTTTATGGTCTTGAAGTTGTTGTCCTAATGGAATATTTGGTACCAAGCTTAAGGATTGTTGCGTTTACAGACATGGATGATATTGGCGCTATTCGCGAGAGGCTTGCACAATTGGTTGAACTGGAAGAAGACATATTCATTATTGGGTTCTATCAGCAAGTTCAGAGGGAAAGAGAGGAGGCCTATCATGACAGACACATCAAGAAGAAGGAATTCAAGCAAGGTGACTTAGTGCTGTTGTATGATAGTAAATTTATAAAATACCCTGGGAAGTTCAGAACGCATTGGCTAGGACCATATGAGATCGCCTATGTTACAGAAGGAGGAGTTGTGCAGCTGAAGACATTGAATGGAAAATGGAAGGAAGGATTGGTGAATGGAAGTCGGCTGAAGTTGTACTATGATAACCAGTTGCCTTGCATCTCTCAGTAGAGGCAAGGAAAAAAGGGTATAGGTACTAGGTGCAGTTGGAACTGGGTACCAGACACAGAAAAGACAGTCTGCACAAGAAGGGAGAGGAGGAACAAAGCGGAAAGAAAAGGCTACATTGCACAGTCCAATTCGAAGCAAAACATAGGAACTAGATCCAAAGTGCCTCAGGACAAGTCACAGGTGAGTGTTGGGGGCATGTTGGCCATTGGTTATGGAAGGAAGTGAATTACAAGAAAGAAAAGTTAAAAAGTGAGCTTCGCGGGAGACACAGTGACTGTCACTGGGTTGAAGTGAGCAAAAGATAAGAAAAGATGGAGTGAAGTGCGGAAAAGCAAGCCGTTGGACGAGGAGATTGAGGATAATAGATCAGAAAGGAAGATGGATTGAGGACAACTCATAAAGTGGAAAAAGACATCGTTGTATGATTTGGAGCACCGCGCGAGAAGGAGGGGAAGGCAAGCTGGCGAGGCCCAGAAAAAGTGGGTCGAGTTGACCTAGGGTTTTAGACACCTAGGGTTTTGGTATCTAGGGTTTTGTAGCTTAGGTTTTGGCCTAAGGCTATCGGTGAGGTCTTGTAATGTATAAATAAAGGTCAAGAGGACCTGGGTTGGGTTGGTCATTGAGTATTGATAAGATATTGTTGTTGATTCAACTCTATTGTGGGAGAGATTACTGTATTGAGAGAGATAAGCACCGAGAGAGAGATCCTTATGGTATTGTAAGATATTCAACTATGTGTAGAGATCAAGTCTTGCAGTTGGGTGCATAGGAGAGGGTAGAGAAAGAGAGAGACAAAAGAATATCTACTAGATGAGAGCGTAGACAAGAACTATATGCTTTACCTCAATAAATCATAAGAACAGTTCTGTGGACGTATCTCTAGAGGGAGGGTGAACCACGTATATCTTACATTGTGTATGTGTGATTGATGCTTTGATCTCTGTTGGTGTTATCTTGTTATTTATATTGCCATGTTAGATCAGATCTATAACTTCACAGGATAGATCTAGCTTGATAAGTGATAGGTGCATATTGTGTTGTTGTTCCACTAGATCCACTTGATATTCCCCTAGTTGTAGACATCTCTGTCCTGCAACCCCCTTATAGCTGCTTCGAGTGAGACTGCATCTGCTTCGCAGGTGTTGCTGAAAGGGCCAGTAGCTGAAAGGGCCAGTAGCTAGGGCTTGTTGGTGCGCTCTTGGAGTGAACCTTGGGTCCACCCATTTTACAACAAATGTGATGATCTAGGATCATTGCAGGTTTCACCATAGTGGCCTGCGACATCGTCACAGTTTGTTCAGTGTTAAGGGTGAGATGATTTTCGTACAAAGGAAAAAGAGAAATTTCTCGAAAGTTCTAGAATAGAAGCTTCGAGGGTGAGGTGGCCTATGATCGGTTTGGATATTAGTCATGTCCCTGATCTCATGGGATCATCCTAACCTCCTCACCCTATACATTTCACTTATAAAAGGAGAATATTTCTCATGGGAAAAGTTAGTTGGCTAGCTTTTGGTGTGAGTTTGAGTAATTTTTGTAGCTTTGGGATTCTTTGTCAAGATAGATTGTTGATCTCAGAATCCATGGAGAAGAAGTGTGTGGAAATAAAGGAACTGTTGGAAGGGGCCTTAAAACATCAAGGCATTGGTTGTATTCTCCTTTTCATATATTTAATGCGGTGATATATTTCTTTCCCATAAAATGGGTCTTATTTTATTGTATGACTCCTTGATCACATACATAGGTTTTGTTTAGTATACATTGTTTCTTTCACTTCGTTGGCTTGTGTATTTTTATAGGTTCAATATCCTATAAGACTTGTAATGGAGTGAGGATGACACTAGTGAGGAAAAACAACATTTAAAAGGTATGTCATTTATCTCTTGTTAGTTAGTATGCTTGATAATTAAAACTTAGGGAAAGTTTTATATTCTGTCTTGTTTTGTTCTAGTTTCGGGGTGAAACTAGGGAGATCTGTTTGTGTCCTCACTTACCGATTTGTCCGATAAAAAAATTGGCGACCATACTAGGGAACAATTTTTTTCCTAGTTTGTCTTGCGTTCTACTTTGATTTCCCAGGTTTTATTATCTAAGTCACCGGGAGATCCAGATGAACTCTTTAACCGTTTAAATTCACTGGAAAACCTTCTTGCTTTTTATTTTTTCCATTTTTCCTTTAATCGTCGCACCCTGCTTTGAGGAATAGTGCGATGATATAGGATCGATGCACCCTTAATTTAGACATAGTGTAACGTCATCACACTGTACTATTCTCTAGCCCACGATGATCTAGGATCGTCGCACTATGTTGGCTGGTAGCCTGTGACGATTTTGTGAAAATGTTTGTTGTTTAATGGTTTTCCCTGCCCAGATCTGTGATAAGTGTTTGGGGTGATTTGTTAGGTTCGATTATAGTCTTCTTGACAAGATTTGAATCTGATTTTAGCCATATTTCTTTGTTTTATCTTGTTTTCTTTTGAAATATTTGATCTCTTGCTTTGAGTGTCATTCTGTTACAAAGCATTGTTTTTTCTTTAGAATTGATTGGTGAAAGAACTTCTTTTTCTTTTATTGAATAGTTCGTGTTAAAAAAGAAAAATTGTTTGGGTTTCTTTGTTTTATAGATATTTTAAATTTCTTTTAGCTATCTTTGAAACAAAAATTTTAATTTCTTTCTTTGCATTAGGTTGGGGGCATCTTTGCATTTGAAGTAGCAAAATTGCATGGTTTTTGGCATTTTTGGTGTTGAAATTAGGGATGATTTTAAGGATGGAAATTTATTTTAAAATGTAGAAACCTTGGCGAATCTTACTAATTCTTCATATGCCAACTATAAATGATTGGCGATATTTTTGTAAAAATATTCAAATTTCTAAGGATTTTATATAGTTTTTATCAAATTTTGGCGATTTTTGAGGGAAAATAATTTTATCCTATAGAATTTGGGTGAATCATTTTTAAAATAACGAATCCTGTTTTTGGAAAAACCATGGAAAATTAGCCCATGAGCAAAATTTAGCCCCTAAAATCATCCATGGAACTTGAAATCTTAAAAGATTTTCCCCCTCATGGCCCCGGGGGCCAAGAATCATGTATTGGTGTACAGTCTCTTTGGATCATTTCTTGAAGATCATGTTATTGATAAGTTTAATAAAATTTTGGGACATTGTGCATCTGGGAATGATAAACGTTTTCTCCTTCTCGTAGTATAGCTTTCATCGAAGTGAAATATTTGCATTCTCATTTCTTTGCATTGTTTATAGTCGATCAAAAAATCATTTAGTCCATGCCATTTTCCTCTTGAGTAACAACAACCTTAAAATAAAGCTCTTATAAAAATTGATTAGACATTTTTATATTTTCTGGTAGCAAACCTACATTAGCTTAGAGTGTAGGGATTTGGAATAGGTGTGAAATATAACTTTCCAAAGCTGTAAACAAACATAGAATCTTGAGTTAGGGAGTGGTAAATCCACTTATTACATTTTTTCCTGGGAAGCCCTTCTAACACAAGGGTCAATCATGAGGTCGCATTAGGGCTGGTAGAGTTACTTACCTTGCTTTGTTGGTCTTAGTGTAGATATTGCATGTATTATTGGGGGTCGCTTGAGAAGAAAATCCTGTGTGGACCTTCTCGAGGCAATTTTGGGCTTAGATACCTTTCCCTTGCACATGGATCAGACTGTCGATTGCTTCCCCAAGCATTGTTGTCTTAATTGGTAACCTTAGTATCCTATCTCTTTAGGGTTTTTACACAAGGTGACTGTGGAGGGGCAAGTCTTCATGGTACTTGGAATCGACGTTGGCCAAACTCACTCAGGCTCCTTGGATGGTATACCCACATTTATGTGTGGGAGCTTGCGTTAGGGTGTAAGTCTGTTAAGTAGGTCATCAATGTAACTTTTACATCCGCTCTATCTCAGCCCCTTCTTAAGTTTTTCCCGCGATGTTGGATTTCATCACCAACTAGTGTGTTCATTGTGAGAAGGTTTTGTTTGTTTGCTTGCTTTCTGGATTTTTAGCGTGTGTTGTTTATTTTTCCTAGAAGAATCTAGGTTGGATTTGTGTTTAATGATGTCAGTTCTTGGAATGACCAATGAAGCAACCCCTGCTCCGGGGAAACCTTTTGTTTTTCCTTCTTACATAAACGTTGGTCCTCCTTACATCGCTACTTTGAGCCTTCCAAGTCTCAGAATTGGATTGTTGGTATGGTTGTTTTCCACTCTGGTAATCCTGAATGCAACAAGTGCTTCAGTTGTAAGAACTTCCCCCCAAGAAAATAAACCTCATGTTGATCCTTCACCTTCTTCACTAGTAAGATCTCCTTCACCTTCTTCACTTGCAAGGTCTTCTTCTATTTCATCTTCTTCATCGAGTGAAATATCTAAAGTTAGTAATCTGGTGGATAAGAAGAAGAAGAAAAGGAAGATTAAGAAGAAGAAAAATAAGCAAGGGTCCAAACTTCCAACCACTACCAAACATGTTGGAAAACCACCAATTACTGATAATCGTGATGGGAGTGTTGATGATGCCAAGATCACCCAAACAACCCATAAGCCCAAGTACCCTTGAAGGCTTTGTAAGGGTATCCATCTTCTTAAGTATTTCTATGGTTTATCAAAGGTTATAGAATCATGGTCTACACACCCTCTCCAACCCATGTCGTCATCCTCTGTACAACATGCTGATGATCTCCTGTCAAGTAGTCAGGATATTGTTGGGAGGAAGAAAAGTAGAGTAAATTTCCAGTGTAGGTTATGCAGAGGGAGTCATCAAAATCACCTTTTCCCGCATTATTGGAAGACATGATTGTTTCCTAACCTCAACTTCCAGCTGCTTATCAAAAGCTTAATCTCGACCCACCTGTAGTTGATGAATGATCAATGTGGTCCCTTCATTAGTCAGTCTGGTTGATCATGTAGTCAATTTGGTCACGTCCTTAGTTGAGCCTGTTGAAAAAGTGGTCAATCCGATCCCATCATCGTTCGATCCCACTCTCCCGTTAGAGAGTGTCACCCAAGCGGTCGATCCGTTTCCACCCGTTGACCCCATTCCCCCCTTGGAGAATGTGACTCAAGTGATCGATCAGATCCTGTTATCAGTTGACCCTACTCTCCCTCTAGAGAGTAAACCCAATGCTGCCCACATTTTTCTCGTTGATATAGAATCTACCATGTTGGGGGGTATTCCTCCTTCTCCTGTGGAACCCCCTCCAAGTAATGAGGCCATCATTTTTGATTGGGGTGTGCTAACTGGACCTCATCTTCCCTCTCACATTCCTTTCAATATTACAATACAATTTTGTTCTCAGGATGTTCCTCAGACACTGATAGACGAAGGTGTGTCCATTAGTATTTTTTCCTCTATTGCTTGGAAATATTTTGGTTATCCTCAGCTTATACCAGTTACATGAAATCTCTTAGATTTTAACAGAAGAACCAGTCACCCTTTAGGAGTCCTTCCTCTATTTCCTATAACTTTGGGAGGGAAAACTATCTTTATTGATGTCATGGTAGTCCAAGACCCCTTGGATTTCGATTTACTCCTTGGGAGAGATTATGTCTATGCCATGAAAGATATTGTGTCCACTCTTTTTTGTGTGATATATTTCCCTCACGATGGAAGAGTTGTGACTATTAATCAACTTTTGTTTGTTTTCCCTGACTTGACCATTAACTCAATGACCTCCCTAGATGTTTTGTATATGCATATGGTATCACCCCTACCACAAGTCAATTATGTGGCATTGTCTCCCATGCCTTCAGTTGTAGATGAATATGAGCTTCTCACTGTAAGCTCTATATTTTATGACTTAGATCCGATAGTTGACATGGCTATCTCTTCGATAGGGTATTTATAGCTTGATATCCTTACCCCCGTCACAACCCTGGACATGGTGTCCTTCCAGAGCATTGTTCTTCCATCCAGTGAAGATCTCTTGGAAGCCATGACCGAGTTTTTTCCTTTGACATGGTGTAATTCCAACGCATTTCCCTCTTGGAAGCCATGATAAAGAGGAGCTTTGAGAATGATTTTCTGATTTCAATCTTGTTAAAAAAATGAAACATAGGTTATGAGGATAGTTTTTCATCTCTGTGGAAACCTTGTTAAACAATGAAACAAATATTACGAGGATAGCTTTAGCGTCTATGTGGAAACCTTGTTAAAAAATGAAACAGAGGATACAATCATAGTTCTTTTTTCTTTGTCAAGCTTGTTAAAAAATGAAACAGAAGTCTGGGGATTGAACCTGGATTCTCGAGCATTGTTTCCCCCACCCTCTTTAATTGAGTCAAGTACTTCGTTACTTATAGTATTTGAAGCTTCATTTCATCCTCCTGTGCCATTGGACGAAATGAAGCTTAGGGGGAAATGCTTACAACCTCTGGACTTCATGCTAAAGTTGAGCCACTAGCTTCTTAAGTTGGGGGCTAAGTACCATCCATACAAAAATGAACCATGCGTTGGGAAGTCACAAGCATAGTTTTCTTTGGTTCAATATTGTGTAAAAATGAAACCACCTACCTCAACATAGTTTTCTCTGGTTCAAGCTTGTGTAAAAATGAAACCAGGTCGAAGCATAGTTTTGGCTAGTTTTAAGCTTCTGTAAAAATAAAATCTATCCCAAGTATAGTTTTTTTTTTTTAAGCTTGCGTAAAAATAAAAACAATCCTGATCTTAGTATTTTTTCTTTCTTGTGTTTGTAAATCAATGAGAATGTAATTGAGTAAAATTTTATCACTTTTTCAGAATCATAAAGGTTATACGAAAAAGGAACCCCCTGGAGTATCCTTTAAGCTCTTTTCAGACTCTCTAAACATGAAAATATTGTCGAGCGATCTTCTTCTTTTCACACTCTTTAAAGTATTTGAAGAAAACGTCTCATGAGCAGTAGGTTGTCTCTTTTTCGGTCTCGTCAGAGTAACTTAAGAAAAAGGACCTTATGGATTTCTCTTTAAGTGTTTTTCAGACTCTTGAAAATGAAAAAACCCTGAGTATTCTTTGTTTGGACTCATTAAACAAACATCGAAGGACCCATATGGGCTCGAACCACTCCATCCTAGGGTTCGTTAAATATAATTCGAGGGACTCATCCGATGGATGAGATTATAGTTCAAGGATATGTTATCCTCCTCAATCTTGTGTAAAAATAAAGAGGTACTCACCATAAATGTTGGGGGAAAAATTGGGAAAGAAATGTATCTAAACCTGTATTCTATGGAAGAGTCACTTTTAAAAATGACACCCTTTCACTTACTTTGTGTCTAGGTTGGAAAATCCTCTTGTCTCTTGATCACACTCCTTTATAAGATTGCAAATTGGTCTATGATCCCTGTTGTTGAGTCAGTGTTTCCAAGACAGTTTTTRTGTCATCAATATTTTCAAAGAGAAGTTCAACCCGGAAATCCTTCTATTGCATCGKCCATTTCTATAGTCCTTAAGCCTTCTATTGTGTCGACCATCCSCGAGTCAGTCCTAAATCACTTGTTACTCTGATCTACTTCAAATCTTGTTACCTATTTCATATCATTGATGGGGGATACATTAAGTCTCTCCTATGAYGTGTCTTTTCCCATCGAATTCAACTCATTATCTAGGAATTAGAATTAGAAACTAATTGGTAAMTTGGAACTTGCATGAATCAATGGTATCTTTCCTCGCTTTCGACAGTGGGTTTTCATTATYGACCCCTGATCRGGAGATTTCGCCGAGTGTTTGACTTCAACTTACAAATTCACACCCGTTAGATTTTACTAGTGTACCTTGGGATTCATTGACATTAATGGTAATTTCCCTTGCACTTGTTAATGGCATACACTAATGACTGGTAATCAAGTGGTKTCTACCATGTTCGACTTCARCACATGTATTCACATGGTTATATTTGTACTATAGAGTGGTGGAGATGAAGACCTTGAATTTTTTTTGACAGATTTAGGTTGCATTGGAGTATATTCATATTGTATTGTTGCATAGATCCACARTGTATGTATCGTGGCTATGTTCAAATTTGAGTCTTTAATGCATAGATCCACAATGTATATTTGGTGGCTATGTTCATATTTGAGTCATAATAGCATGGATCCRCAATGTATGTTTGGTGGCCATGAACTGTCTTACCGGACATGGATCTTTGCATGTCAGCATTTATTCTTTGATTCATTTGTATTCTGAGTATGGAAATGCCTACCTCAGCAATGACATATTATTGTACTTTATTTCCTTGTTTATTGGTAGGTTTCTGACCGACGTGTTCCTTGTTCCCTACACACACTCGACAAAGTATTTCAGCTATCACTCTGTTTTAACTTCATACTTTGGGGGGATCTCTGTTACACATTATTTTTGTCACCCCTATGACCGTTAATGATGTAAACCTATCCTTTGTCTTGAGAAGGATCAATGGCCTGAATCCTTGAAGAAGAATGAAGATACATTTTCCCAGAGAGATGGAATTATACTTTTCCTTTGTCAAAAAACTTAGAAAAAGGGATCATCGCACCTTGCTTATTGTTAAGGGTGCGATGATCTAGGATCATCGTAGGTTGCACCACAGTGGCCTGCGATGTTGTCGCAATTTTCTCAGTGTTAAGGGTGCGACGATTTTTGTACGAAGGAAAAAGAGGAATTTCTCGAAAGTTCTAGAATAGAAGCTTCGAGGGTGAGGCGACCTCTTATCAGTTTGGAACTGAGTTGTGTCCTTGATATCATGGGATCATTCTAACCTCCTCACCCTATCCTTTTCAGCTTATAAAAGGAGAAGAGTTTTCAGGCTAGCTTTTGGTGTGAGCTTGATTAATTTTTGTAGCTTTGGGATTTTCTTTGTCAATATAGATTGTTGATCTCAGAATCCATGGAGAAGAAGTGTGTGGGAAGCAAGGAATTATTGGAAGGAACCTTACAACATCAAGGCATTAGTTGTATTCTCCTTTTTATATCTTTAATACGGTGATATATTTATTTCCTATAAAATTGTCTTATTTTATTGTATGACTCCTTGATCACATACATAGGTTTTGTTGAGTATACGTTGTTGCTTTCACTTCATTGGCTTGTGTATTTTTACAGGTTTAGTATCCCATAATCCTTGAAATGGATCGAGGAGGACACTAGTGAGGACAAAAGACATTTAAAAGGTATGTCATTTATCTCTTGTTAGTTATTATGATTGATAATTAAAACTTAGGGAAATTTTTATATTTTGTCTTGTTTTGTTCTAGTTTCAGGGTGAAACTAGGGAGATCTGTTTGTGTCCGCACTTACCGATTTGTCCAATAATAGTCCCCACACAACAAATAGGAAGGAATGACACTAGATATCAAAAGAAAACAACAATAGGTACAGTGGGGGCAAGCATCTCAATTTGAAAGAAGACTAGGACAAAAAAGAAGTCACAACGCGGTCCTACACAGGGCCCACATGCTATAGAGTAGGCACCAGGAGGACCAACAGAACAGTTGAGTGTAGAGGAAATGCAGACATAGGTACAAGATTTAACCATGGATGGAGAAGTTGAGAAGGATACCAACATGAATACACAGATGTTAGAATCATCTGAACAACTAGACGCCCAAAGAAAGAGAAAAACAAAGCAATTAAGTGGCATTGGGAAGAAAGAAAAGGCCCACATGAAACAAATGGAAATGCCATTGACAACAAATGAAGTAGATATGATAGCCAAAAAATTCAAAGATCGACTATCAGAAGTATGGGAAAATGAGTAAAATGATCGAGCTTCAGTTTTGGAATAGGTACATGAGGTAAAAACTGCGCTAGAATAATTGAGGATCAAGGCGGAACAACAACAAAAGGAGAAACCGATGCCAGTAAGAGAACGAGCACCTGTCGGAGAAACAATGAAAATCACAGTGCAGGAAAGTGCTAACTTTATCATAACACCAGATATGTTGTTCATCGATGAGGAAATGACACAGAAGCCCATGAAGGATATCAAAACATTAGACTTGGCAATGCCCAAGATACCAACAAAGGCATTGTATAAGTTACAGGTTAGCGTCGTGCAAGAGATTCAATCCAGATCAAGGTCTGACGTGACGAATATACAAATAGCGCAGGAAGAAAATATGGTACTAAAGGAAGCCATCATCTAGGAAGGGCAGAAGAAAGAGATAACACAACAAAACGTGGATGAAATGGAGACCCAGATAGATGCAGTCTTTCAAGCTATCTCAGATGACACAGTATTAGAGGAAGCGTCTTCTGAGGAGAATATAACAAAGATAGCTTAGACTCTACAACAATATAAAGAGAATATCAAGGAATTAGAGGAGCGCGTAGTACCTACGAATCCCCTAGTAGTCCAAGCACAAAGAGAGAAATACACGACAACCACTGCAGAAAACATCGCGCATAACATGCATAGAGTGTAAAAATGACTAGAGAAGAGAGGCCAAATATGTACCTAGTTATTAGAAGATGAGAACCTACAAGAACTGCAAAGAAAGGAAGATAAATTGCATGCAACAATGGCAGATGTCAAGCTATGACAGAGGACAATGTCACTGCCATAGAATATTAATACAACCACACAAATGAAGAACCTTTAGGTAGAAGGAAAATCTCATGGAAGGCTCAGTTGGATCCCCTACAGGAAAAGGTAAAACAATTGGTCATGGAAATCAACGCAACGAAAGCATGCCTCGAAAAGATAGGCTTGGAGGGGGGTGAGATATTTAGACTTCCAATCACTGCCCAGGTGGTCAAATCCATGTCAGCAAAGAGCAGCTAGGATCAGGAGCAATGCCAACATATAATAGATATGTACGAAGCACCGAGACAAGCAATGGAATACATAGGTGTTAGGCAGTGACTCGAGACGAGTCACGATGTTAGTGTTGGGGGCATGTTTGGCGCAGGCCAAATTTGATAGAAAAATACGACGTGGGAAGTGGATGTGCACGTAGAAGGAGAAGAACATGTAAGGAAGATGTTGTTGGTTTGCTTGAACTTTTATTCCCTACTACATGCGTTGTTGACCCAGGGATCATATGTTTCAGGGTACCAACAAAGCCTAAAACTATCGGCCCTTCTGGTAAACCAGAAGGCAACGTAGTACACAGAATGCACTGTGTAGTCTCACTCGAGATAGATTTAAATGGGTGGCTATAAGACTCAGGTGTCTATAGCCTAGGATTGAGTATGAGATATGGGATCTTTATTATGAGCCATTTATTCTAACTTGTGTTACGAACTACTATTATTCTCTTTTATATTTCAACCTCCACGACATATTTTCATGATATCCCAACAACAATTAACCAAGAAATATAATAACTCATTCATTAATTACACATAGCGTTTAAATACTAAAAGTATGAAAAATATATGCATGCATTTATCACATTACATAGGTATTAACGTGGTTCACCCCCTCCTGGGTTACACCCACAAAGATTTGGCTCTTAGCTCTCTTATTATGGTAGTTCTACAATCTCGCGCTATGCACTTACAATTTTCCTTGAATGGGTAAGATCTCTATGATGCGAAATAGATCACACCAGGCTCCTTGGCCTGCGATCTAATCCTAAAGATCTAGCTTCTCCCCTCCTCTCTAGCTCAATCGCTTTACAAAAGTAGTTCTTCTAATAAAAAACATTACATAAAAACAATCAAACCCTTTTTTTAAGATACCTACATATCTATATATATATCTATCGATCTCTTCATCAATTTACACAAAACCTTAAAAAAACCCTAACCCTACTGTCATTAGGTCTTCCTTCTCTGCATGCGTGGTTTTCTTCCTTCTAGTCATCACCTCCTTCTTGCATGCATGCATGTTGTGCTTCTTACTAGTTGTCACTTTCCTCTTGCATGCTTTCTTTTCCACAATTGCTCTTCAGGTTGTTATTCTTCCTTGTGCACGCTTTCTTTCCCACTTCGGCTTGCTGCCAACAAGCCCCCAACATTGACATGTGACTCGTCCCAAGTCACCTAATCTTTCTGAGTTGCCTCGATCTCCTCGGTGATCATCTGGAACTTTTCCCTCAGCTCTACTACTTTTATCAATGCCTGCGCGGTCTTCTCCTTAATGGTATCCACTACCTGAAATGCCAGTTCGTCGCTCAGTAATCCTGCACATTTTTCCTGTGTCTGTGCCATCTATGTTCTAGCTGCTTCTTCTTGTGCGAGTACTTCTACTACCTATTCATGTAATGGTTCTATTTGAGCCCGACGCTCCTATTTCTGTGTTTGCACGGTGATAAGTTATATCTGCATGTTCTTTAGCTCTTGCGTCCTCTTGACGCATTCTGGGATTGGTATGGTATTTTGCCTCTGTTTGAGATCTTGGATTGTTGCATTGATCCTTTCCTCTTCCTTGTCCTAGTGTTGAACTTGTGGATCCTCCTCCAGTCTTGTCCAAAGTTGCACTGCTTTCTAGAGAAAGTCAATTTCCGTGCTAACCTATTTCTCCATCTCCTGTAGTTGCATTGTTGCTGACTGCCTCCTTTGCTCCTTTACTGTTGGTGGAGTTTGTTGGTGTCAGATGTTCTCGGATATCCTTGATATACTTCTGGTATCGAAAAATTTCTTGTGCAATTTGGTCGATCTTTTTTGCGGTTGGGAGTTCGTTTCCTTGCGCAGTGCTTGGAATTTTTCCAAATATTTCTCCCACTTTGCATTCCAATTCGTTCTTGTGTTTTGTCTCTGTCTGAGTTTCATATTTGGCCTACTCATACTCTTTTTCCAGCGCTTCCCACTGCTTTTTTTCTTTCTGTATATCGACTAAGTTTTTATGTGCCCGAGACTACATCTCGTGGTCGACGCTAACCTGAAATTTGTACAATGTCCTTGATGGCATCCATGTCAAGACCAATTGGATGTGGTCCAAATACTTCAGTGGTGTCTATCCCACTATTTCATCCATTTGTAGCATGCTTGGTTTTATGTAGACCGTTGCGTTTTCATGTGGCATTGGGAGGGTTGGGTCTTGTTCTTATACCTCCACTGTTTCATTGGTTTGTGTTTTCGATGGATCTATGCCTCTGCTACTACTTTCTCTTTGAGCCTCCTTAAGTGTCCCGAGGAGCTGTCCCATTTCTTCCAGCTCTTTTTGTAGTTTATCCATGTGATGTGCTGCATGATCGAAGTCTTCTGCTAGAAAATCTAGGACCATTATGGAAATCTATTCTCCATTGTCCTCCATGATCGTATAGTCCAGTGATGCTCGTTGCACCTTTGATTTCTTGTGCATTCCTTCTGCTTGTACAACTAGTCTCTTAGTTCCCCTTGGTTCCCGTGTGTTGGGATTTGGGGCGGTCTCTTGCACTCCCTTAGCTTGCTTCGACTATTCGTTGGTCTCATTCATCCCCTTTTGGGTCCCTATCAGATTTTCCCCTTCATTTGCCTGAGTCAGCTTGTTTAGTCCCGTCCTTGGTTTCTTGGGCACTGGGATTTGTGGAGGCTGTGTTTCCGCCTATGTTGCTTCTCCTTCTGCAGGTCCTTCTGGTACTTCCCGAGAATGGATGGGATCCTCCATGCATCAGGCCATTCAATGATGACCATGTCTATATCACCTTTTGTGATGCAGTAGCTCATCGGTAGCCCCTGTTTATCTAGATCCTGTCTTGGTTGTATCCATATGGCTTGACATGTAGCCCAGAAGTTAGCGATGTCCCCATATCACGCGACGACCTTTTGTGTTATTCTACATGATTGTATAATAGATTCCTATATGTCCCATAGGTATGGTTTGAAGATGATTCCATTTTCCCTCTTATGCTTGGCCTATGGCCCAGATCTCAGTAATAGATATCTCGCTCCCATTGGTTGTGGTCTCGTAGCAAACACTACATACTCTGGTTCCCTCCATCCCATGAAGGCTATGAGGGTGAGTATCCATGAGTAATGAAATTATTTATTGAGGTCCTGTGCATCCTTGCAGTCCACTTGGAAAGAGTTTAATAGATAAGGCGCCCAACTCACGAAGGTGCCTTTTGCGCACTGAGCTGCAACTACGATGACTCCTACTGGTAGTTCATCTTTGCGGCATTTTCTTAATAGTTTATAGGATAAGATATTTTCTCCCAATTGTGTCACTACATTGTTGATCCGTTTGATTATAATGCCTCTTGTCCCCCTGGCGGTACCATATTTCTTCTTCATTTCATCTTCTAACGCTTTCTCCTTTGATTTATCGTCTAGAATCAACGCAGGATCCATACCCTAACTGGGTAGTCCTGTTATCTGCGTGATAAGCTCAACAGTTATGGGGATGGGTTTGTCCAGCCATATATCCCCTTCATGCATGACTGATAATAGCTGCTTAATGCATGCTTTCACGTACTGGCCTCTGCCAAAATGTGGAGGTTTCAACAACCCTAAAATGCCTGTTTTGTCCAGTCAAACTGCCCAATGATGTGGCTGGCTGATCATTTCTCCAAGTTGGTTGACCACCATGTTCTGCATAAAAACCCTTGGCACAAGTTCTGGGTACTTGGTTTTTTTTTATACATCATGGTCGTAATACTTGAGCTTCCTAACATGACCCAGTAGCTACGGCTCTACCTGTACTCCCTCTGGTATGCGTGGTAGCACAATTTTTGCTGTTGGGTTCTTGCGAGGTGAGATAGGTATTAGAACTCTATCTTCTTACTGTGGTGGTTGGTATGAAGTTCTAACAACTCCTGGTTGCTTCCCTGTAAGCCATTCTGTCCAAGCCGAGGTAGTTTCCGTGGTCTCTTCTGTTGGTTGACCTAGGCTGGGTACCTACAACTCATCTGTTTTCCCCTTTGATCCTGGGTTCTGTGTCGTTCTGTTACCTTCCACGACTGGTTCAGTGCTTGCTGGTTTCACTTCCTGTTGGGTTTCTTATTACTCATTGTGAGGATCCTACACCACTGCTGGCGTGTCCACTACTTTTGGCTGCTAAATCTCCTCCAGTATCGATGTAGAGTTCACCGGTGGTATCTCTGGGGATGGGATCTCATCGATATCGACAATCTCTGGTTGTTGCTTCTCATTTTCTTCCAGCAGTCCTCATGACCTGGTTTGACCCTTGGTCCTTCTAGCTATCTGGCTTGGTTCGACAGACTTCGATGGTGCCTTAGTGGTGAGTGTCGAACATTTGCTAAATTTGGAGAACCGCGGTGAGCTCTGTGGTCTTGCTTTGTTCGTTCGAGCTGTTGTTGCTCTCTCTCTATTCTCCTTTCGTGAATAGACAAGTTGCTTCCGTGCTCGCGCGTTGTATGGGCTTGTCATGGAGATTATTGAGGATGCCTCCTCCATGATGCAATTAATGCATCATAACTAAGAGTTCAATGCATCTGCAATAATTTTGTACTTTCCATTATGCTTACTTTTCCATTTCCAGTTGGCGTGTTTAATGTGATGTTCCATCAGTCCTTGTCGTGCCTTAATTTCGCTTAGTGCTATTCTATCATCATTCTTTTGACGACTTTTTATTTCCCACTTGTTTGTCTTTGGCATGTAACCCTTTCTCTTAACTTTACTGCATTTGTGTTTAGAGCATCCTGTGGATTTTTCATCTCTGGTGTGCTTCACGCTTTTCATTTTTTTTTTCACTACGCTGTGGGTGGTTGAATGTCATTATATAGCTTCAGTCGGCTCCCGTTGATCATTCCTCTGAGGTCTGTGCCTTCTAAATCTCTTAATTGTATAGCTCTTCCCTCTCTTACATACTTGACCTTGTATGGTCCTAACCAATGCATTCTTAGCTTTGCTGGGTGCTGAAACGATTTGTTGTCATAGAGAAATACTAGATCTCATGCCTTGAAAGTATTATTCTTAATGTGTCGATTGTGCCATGCTTTGTCTCTGGAATTTTGCACTTGTTGATGGAATCCTGCCAGGATTCGGTCTTCCTCCATTGCTAACAATTGGTTCATTCTTTCCTGTATTGTGTTGCGTTCTGTCATTTGTGTGATAGTTGCTACGTGTAAGCTGGGTACTAGAAATTCTAATGGCACTACCGCTTCTTGGTCATAGATGAGTTTGAATGGTGTGTGCCCTGTCAACTTCTTGCATGTCATCCTATATGCCCATAATATTGTTGGTACTTTGAGGTCCCAGTCGTCTCTATTGATGTTATAGATCTTTGTCAGTGCGTTCTCTAGAATTTTGTTAAAGGATTCTACTGTGTTGTTCACCTGTGGATGATACGGTGTGATTTTATGGTGGTGAACTTAAAATTCTTCAAGCATTGTGTGGATGGTTCTATTTATGAAATGTGTTCCTTGCTCACTCATCAAAACTCTCGGGCACCCAAACCTAGTAATTACTTGTTCAAATAAGAAGTGTGCAACTATATCTACGCTGCAGTCTTTCATTGGTGCGGCTTTTTCCCACCTTGTTAGGTATTCGTTCATGGTGATGATGTATCTTCCCCCTATTATTTTGGTTGGTGGGTTAATTGGTCCCACAAAGTCTATTTCCCATTTATCAAATGTTTGTAATGTCACTTGCGGTCATAGTGACATCTCATCCCTTCGGTTGGGTTTGCCTACCCGTTGACATGCATCACATCCCTGACAGTACTCTTTCGAGTTTCTGTGAATCATTGGCCACCATAATCCTGTGCATAGTACCTTCTGTGCAATATCTTTTCCTGCATAGTGTCCTCCTGCCAATCCCTCTTGGGCTTCTGGTAAAATTCTTGGTTGTTCATGCTCTAACACGTACCTTCATAAAATTATATCTGCGCCCATTTTATATAGATCTCCCATGATCAGTTGATAGTCGGCTGTGGGAACTACCAGATTCTTCTTCTGCACAGTGGTATATTCTTGCGGTGCAATACCTGTGCTCAAGTACTGGATGATCTTTGTGAAGTAGTCATCAACAATATGTACTGAGAATAATTGTGCATCCAAAAATTTGTCTTCTAAGTTTGTGGGTTCTTATCCATTTGTGACCTGTGATAGGTGGTCAAGTCCTACATTCAATTTTCTTGGTTTGACTATTAATTCGAAGTCAAATTCTTGAAATAACAGTAACCATCGACAGATTCTTCCCCCCAACACTAGCTTGTTGACTAGGTATTTTAAGGCTGAGTGATCTGTAAACATCTTAAAATGTTTTCCCAATAGGTAGTGTCTGAACTTCTGCAGTGCGTAAACCATTTCTAGGACTTCTCTTTCCGTCGTGTTATAATTATGTTTTGAGTCTGATAGTTTTCTTCTTGCGAACGCTATCGGGTGATCCAAGTCTCCTTCTCCTGGTTGTAGTAAGATAGCTCCAAGTGCTATCGTTGATGCATCTACATGCACATGGAATGTCTTTCCCCAATCTGGAAATACTAATATTGGTGCAGTGACCATCTTTTCTTTCAGAGTATCTAGACCATGTTGACACTCGTCGTTCCATTGGTACTTTGTATCCTTTCTTATCTGTTTCTCCATTGGTGCTATGATCTGCACATATCCTTTGATGAATTTCTTGTAGTATCCTGTGTGTCCTAACGTCACTCGTAGCTGACGAACTATTTTTAGTGCTGGTAAATTAACGATAACTGCAATATTTTCTAGATCAACCAATAACCCTTGTTTGCATACTATATGGCCCAATAATATCCCAAACGGTTTTCCAAATATACATTTCTTTATTTTTAGTGATATCTGACACTGTCTGCATCATTCTAGCATCAAGCGTAAAACTTGCACATGGTTTTTCAACAAACTATAGACTGTCCAGTCATCCAGGTATACTTCGAGAAAATGATGGATGAATTCTTTAAACACTGCGATAACCACTCTGGAGAATATTGCTGGTGCATTCTTCAGTCCAAATGGCATGACTGTATATTGGTAAGATCCCCATTCCGTCACAAACATGGTCATGTATCTGTCCTCTTGTGCTATCTTGATCTGATGGTAGCATGAGAATCCATCAGTGAATGAGTTAGCTTCATGTCCCCCCACATTCTCTAACACTTCATCCATGAACGGTGTAGGGAATGGGTTGTGTAGGCATGCATAATTCAAATTCCTCAAGTCAATGCATATCATAATCCCTCTTCCTTGTTTCTTGTCCTATACGACCATCGGTCTTATCCATTTCGATTCCTCGACTGGTTCTATTATGCCGGCTTCGAGCATCCGGTCGATCTCCTCTTTAACTTTCTATTTATATATGGGGCTCAGTCTATATGGCTCACTTTAGGTCTGAGAGGTATCTTCATCTCTCCCAGTTCTCCTACTATGTCCTTCATCTCTATAAATGTATTAGGAAACAAGTCACTATACTCGTGTAACAAATCTGTGATGTTTTCTACTATTGGTTCATCCCAGTAGTCTCCAATGCTGGCCATTTTGGGATGTTTAGTTGTTCCAATGTTAACTTTCTTTACCTTTATTTTTGCGGAAATAACTTTGGATTCTATGGGTGGTCCCTTCACATCTATTTCGCCTTCTACTTCTTCAATCTGAATGTCAGGTCGGTCATCTTTGTCTAGTGCTTCCTCCTGTAGATGGTAACATGACAGTAGTTCCTTGACTGTCTGCTTATTTTGCTGCTGCTCTTCGGTAATAAGTTCTATTTCCAGTTCTTCAATGAATATGACTCCTCTGATCCGTTTCAAGGCTGCATCTATGTTGGGGTTCTCATGCTCGAATGAGAAAGTGATGGTAAAGTTCTGTTGCAATGTCGTCCATGTTGTAGTTCCTTTGCGTATTTCCTGATCTGTATACCAGTTCGTTGGTATGACCTCTAATATCTGAATGAAGTGGTGAGGCCATTCCTCTGGTGGTGTCATTTTCCACAGCATTTTGCACTCCTCTAAGTGTTTCGTTGGTGTCCCTAGTCCTTCATATCTCTGTTGTTTGTTGTTTTTTTGTTCTGCGCCGAACCTTATGCACAATAACCGCTTACATTGGTACCAGTTTGTGATAGTCTCCTTGTGTGCGCCCCACCATCTTGCGGGTGTGGCCTTGAGTGCTAAGTCTAGTGCTAGTAGCCTTTGGTTATCTAATACTTCATCTTCATATTGTGTCAAGAATGTTTCCAAATCATTTGTTCGTGGAAAATGGGTGGTTCTTTGATTTCTATGCCTATCCACCATACTGCATGGTCTATTCTTGCACATCTTCTCGTGGATACTTCGTGTAGTCTCTACTGCCAAGTTTCTAGCCCGGTGTATGAATCTGTTGAGCATGAAGTAATGTTGTGCCAACTAAGTACCCCGTCTGTAGTTGGGTTTATGTAATTCTCCTTGAGCATAGTTGTTCTGTACAACTAGCCAATCTCCTCTAAGTCCAGGCAAGTGGGTTCTATGAACCTGTCCCCTTCTAATGGATCTAGTGGTGCCATGACCTTGTAATCTATGGATTCAAATTTCATTTTCCTTATCTTCAAGTTAGTTATGGTCTGGTTGTCAAATGACCAATCCAGACCGAGTAGTGTCGGGTATGGTGTTGTGCCATCTACTATTTCGATGACTTCAAAGTCTGCTTTAGTGCGCACTCCATCAAGATCTACTGTTACTCCTTTCAGTCTCGCTATTGGTAGGACCCTATGTTGGTTTGCTAGTTTTAGTTGGACATTTGAGTATCCCAATGTTGGCTCTCCCATGCATTTCTAGGTTTTCTTGGGTAGCACATTCACTTCGGATCCTAGGTCCTGTATGATGTCTCCCATATTGAAATATCCAATGTTAGCATTCATCCAAATTCCCTACTTGTTCTTCTTCTTGTGTGTAGATGATTGACAATTTTTGGTTCTAGCTTTTGTTCCATCTTGCTGCTACATTTCTCTAGGATGCTTTGGAATATTTTCATAGATGAAGGATCACTTAACATTTTTATGCATGATTGCAAAAAGTATTTGATAGTACTTACTTGCCCCTTGGGTGGAATTCCGTTGGTACGATCCAATGATGGCAGAATTTCATATTTTGGGGCTTCATGGGTTGGTTTCACAGTGGAAGTCGACGCTGTGTTCACCTTCTAAAATTCTTGTCTGGCTTTCTTAAAATTCTCCTTTTATTTGGGTACGTCGAACTGCTTTCTTGGTTCGGTGTTCTTCTTTACCCATTGTTTTTGTGCGGGTTCCTGTCAGACTGCATCGTTTCCTGTCTTTGTTCCTCCACGAGTGAATATATTGATGTTCTTTCCATCCTCCCTTGCTTCAAATGAAATCCATTGAACATTTTGATTGTTCTGGTTCCTCTTTTCTTGGATGTTTACTAATAGTGTCAGGCATTCCTTTGTCTTGTGATCCAAAGTGCGAAAATACATACAAGTTGCTAGCGGCAGTGGGCATTCTTGTGTGTAATGTCCCGATTGCTGACAGTTGTGACATGTGATTGGTCCTCTACCACGTCTGAAACATCCTCTGGATCATCCTCCTCCTCGATAGCCTGCTCGATCCCCTCTCGGTGCGTTGTACTGTGGTGCCTAGTTATACTGCGTGGTATTATACTGGGGTTGCACTGGGTTGTACTGCGACTCTGTATTATTGTATGGTTGTTGTGCAGTATTGTACTGTTGCTGCACAGTGTTGTATGGAGCTGGGGCTTGATTGAACTGTGGTTCTACTTTCCCAATCATCATTTCAACCTGTACCCTATATGTGTTTGATGTTCTTTTCCGCATCAGCTCCATAGTTCTACAATATTTGTCGTCGTGGCCCACTGACTTACAAAAGGTGAAATAAGAATTCTTTGGAACTATCTTGTACTTCTACATCATCGTGCAATGGTAAGGGTCATTACTCAATTTCTTGCATATTTCGCAGCATAATCCTCCCTATGGTAGTGGGTTTGGCATGTCTGTTTCCATATACTACACGAATGTTGGACATTCTTTCTTATGGTGTTCTTTTGTCCTACATGTGGTGCACCAAACAACTTCTCATTTGTCCTTGTTCTTATTCTAGTTCAATTGAAATGTTAGGTTCTTCAAATCCTCCTTCAATTCTTCAATAGTTGGGTCCATCTGTTGGTACCGGTTCTCTTCCAGCTGCAAGGTTGTCTGTAGAGCCTCGGCTTGCATCTAAAACTTTTGTTTTCGTAAGGGATATTTTAGGTGTGGGAGTAGTGAGTTGACAAACAAGTTCCGGTGATGCATCGTGGTCATAAGGTATTTTAACTTCCCCTTCAATCGCTTGAATATCTAGTCAATCTCCCATACATAATCTCCTGGTTTCTATCCTATCTTGATCATCTCGTTCATGTACTGATCCTCTGAGCTCGGCTTCTGGAACTCATTAATTGGTAGCTTCTTAATTTCTGCTAGTGTCCTCATCATCCCAGTGACACTATTCGTGTCTAGACTCATGTACCGGTCTAGTGCGTCATCTCTTAGTGTGATCGGTAGCTGCACAAGTTTTTTATCTCATCAATGATCTGTTTTGCCTCCCAGATATTTGCACAAATGAAAAAATGCTTCTCAGGGTCTTTTGTTGCTTCTCCTCGAAATTCTGGTAATCTGATAGTGGGATTGTGTCCTATCATTCTAAATAATGAACTGTTACCTCCACTATGTGGTGTAGATACTTGACTAGTACTGCCTGGAATGGATCCTCCAGTTTTTTCTCCTGTGGTATATGTACTTCTTGCTATCGGACTTCCTTCGAACTTCAATTGTCTAAATGGTGGTGTTCTCTTTGGTGTATTGGTCGCACATGGGTTTATGGGTTCCACACTGACATCAATATGGAAAGGATGGTTGTTTTCTCCTTCGGTTCTTGGGCCTCTTGTTTTCCTCTCATAGGTTGCGTGCAGGATTTCTTCAATCTGCTCCATAGCCCAAAGATCCTCTACCTCTTCCTCATCGCTTTCCAAGCCCTCCCTCTCAGCTACGACTCTCTTCTTGGTATTCACCTTATATTGGTAGGGTACTCTGCTACGCATCGTTCCTGATGACGCCAAGATCCACTTAAGCTAGTCATCATCCATCAAGATCGGGTCCAATAATTCCTCCTCCTTCTTGCCTTTATCCTCACCTTCATCCATCTATCCTCTCTTTGTTAGTGCTTCCTCCCTTCCCCCATGCATGTAGGGAAGTCTAGTTTTCTGATTCCATTGTCATTGCCCCTTTGTTATATAACAATATTTTAATAGAAGTATACAGTGATCGAATGTACCTTCCACGGGGTTCACATAGAAATGCTTGCTTTGCTGTGTTGCATGACTTCATTGTGTCGACTGTAAAATCTGTGATGAAGCCTTCCATAATACTGTCAATCCAAAAGTCAACTACGTGGGTGAATTTGTTGTTCACCTGCTGTAGCTGCTCAACCTGTATTCTAGTCCAATCTAGCTGTCAGATCCAGTTCGTCGCATGGTTATATTTCAACCTTAGTATCAACTCCTGCAGTAGGTGGGGAACATCACAGAAAATGACTTCGTGTAAATCCGTAAACACGTATTTATCTAGATATTTGTGAGGTGTGATGCTAGGGTTTCTCTTGTCTTTCTAGGAAAACTCTAGCTCTTTAGTTCTCAGCCATCCTTCGATTTCTGTTTTCGTGGGGTTCCACGGTCTCAACATTCCCTTCTAATGTCTTAGCGGTATTCTGGTTTCACTCACTCTTTTATCATGCATTCTATCTCATCTACCCAATCCTCTCTTGTTCCTCTTAACATGACAACGAAACCATTTGTTGGTTTTCTTGAACTGTTCTTCCATACTACATGCATTGTTGACCTAGGGTTCATATCTTTCAGGGTACCAACAAAGCCTAAAACTATCGGCCCTTCTGGTAAACTAGAAGGAAACACAGTACACATAATGCACTGCACAGTCTCACCTGAGATAACTTTAAATGGATGGCTGTAAGACTCAGGTGTCTATAGCCTAGGATTGAGTATGAGATATGGGATCTGTATTCTGAGCCATCTATTCTAACTTGTGTTACGAACTACTGTTATTCTCTTGTATATTTTAACCTCCGTGACATATTTTCGTGATATCCCAACAACAATTAACCAAGCAATATAATAACTCATTCATTCATTACACACAACGTTTAACTACTAAAAGTATGACAAAGATATGCATGCATTTATTACATTACACAGGTATTACCATGGTTCACCCCCTCCTGGGTTACATCCACAAAGAATTGGCTCTTGGCTCTCTTATTATGGTAGTTCTGCAATCTCGCATCGTGCACTTACAATTTTCCTCGGATGGGTAATATCTCTATGAGGTGAACTAGATCGCACCAGGCTCCTCGGCTTGTGATCTAATCTTCAAGATCTACCTTCTCCCCTCCTCTCTAGCTCAATCACTTTACAAAAGTAGTTCTTCTAATAAAAAACATTATATATATATATATATATATATATATATCGGGCTCTTCAACCATTTACATAAAAACCCTAACCCTACTGTTGTTAGGTCTTCCTTCTCTACATGCGTTCTTTGCTTCCTTCCAACTGTCGCCTCCTTCTTGCATGTGCGCGTGCTGTGCTTATTACCAGTTTTCGATTTCCTCTTGCACGCTTTATTTCCCATGATTTATATTCCAATTGTCATTCTTATTTTTGCACTCTTTCTTTCCCACTTTGGCCTATTGCCAACAGACGCGCATGCAGGAAATGCATCACGTGTAAAATAGACGCACATGTAGAAGAGGAAGGCATGTGAGGCACACATGCAAGAAGACCTAGCCAGGATAGGGTTATGGTTTTGGTAAGAGAATGTAATGGATGGTAAGCTAAAAATATTTATAAATAGGTACCTAGGAGGTCTAGGTAAGGAGTTGGTTGTTTGGGTTTGATTCAATTATTCTTTGTTGAGAGTTCTGTTGTTCAGAGGTTTGGCGTAGGATGTCATGTCGATTGTCATTTCATCATACTGTTACTCTGATCTATTTTTGTAATTTTTTGAGTTGAGGAGATGGATGAGGGTAGATCTTGAGGGTTAGATCGTAGGCCAAGGATCCTAGTGTGATCTAGTCTGCCTTATTGTAAGATCTCAACTTGTTTTGATGAAGAGTTGTAATGTGCGAAGCGCTATATTTTGGACCTAAGATAATAGAATATAAGAATAACCAAATAGTTGTGGATGTAGCCTAGGAGGGGTGAACCAAGGTATATCATGTGTTATGTGACTTAATGTTATGTATCTTCTTTATGTTGATGATTATATGTTAGATAAATGAATGAATGAATTAGTTAGATCTGATATCTCACATGCATGAGTAAGAATAACAGTATAATAAATCTAGATGTATGAGCTAGTAATTGAATGAAGACCACAGAGGGTGAATTCATAGATCCCCACTCATTCCCAGGTTGCAAGCACCTGAGCGTTGCAACCACCCCTAAGAACTATCTTGGGTGAGACTGCGAAGTGCATCCTTTGCATTGTGTTGCCTTCTGGGTTACCAGGAGGGCTGATAATTTTAAGGAGGGTTTTGTTGGAAACCAAATAAGGATCTGACTTGGGTCATCCCAAGAATGATATCTAGGAAGAAGTAGAATACCAACATAAATTTTACTCTATATTGATTCTCCATGTCTTCTCAATACCCTTCTAAACTCTGGTCAAGGGAATTTCAAGGGTCGAACTGATGCATAGAGAAAATGGCCCAAAGAATACCTAGTTTCAACCACACATTTAGAGACCCTCTATTCCTTGGATTATACCAATAGAGAAAGGATACAAAGGACCACAATGATTCAAAACCAAAATGCAATAAATTTGATAGAGTTTCCAAATTCACTCGGCAAAGATCACCCAAAAGAAAAGGTTTAGGGTGCCAACAAAACTCATAAAACCAAGTAATTTCCCAAGATGCAAATATGCTACAAGGAACCATACACAAGTTTCTCCCACCCTCCAATAACCAAAAAAACATACACAAGATGACTTTACCTCCAAATACCAAACCAAAAATACAAATGCACCCAACTCACACCCTAAAACCAACTCAAAAAGATAGAAATTCCAAAATATTAGCTAGAAACTAATCAAGGATATTACCAGGTTGGGTTTGGGATAACTTGTCTTCCTCCCTTCAACACATATATCTTCTCCTAGATGTCATTCCATTATCCCACCATTCCAATTCAACCCTTTTCCGAGGAGTTCAAATCCTAGAACCAAATTAATCTGGAGCATGCAAATGAGGGGAATACTTTTCCTTTCTAACCCAAACTCCTTGCTTGTAATCCACTGATTCATTCACTTAAATTTTACACTAAAAATTTTCAACAAACCCTCATATGGTATTGAAGAAAATCCATCCTTGATAAAGTATGAAAACTAGGAAAACTCTTATATTGTATTGAAGAAAATCCATCCTTAACTTATGCAAAATAGGCCATTGTCCACGGGAGTTATCTTTGTAGTATTTGGTAGTATTATTTATTGCAACTAGCATAAATCCATTTTAACCTTGGATCCAATAACCACTGATAAGGATGACAAAAAATTGAAGTGTAAACTTGTTGATGGATTTAACATGCTCTATGTTATTGCATTTGTATATGTAGAATGAAACAATAAAAAAAATACAATAACAACAACACTACTATCCACCAGGAAAAACCCTGTTACCCTTGTCATTTAATTGTATGAAAAATATATCATTGTATTTAGTTTATCTCCTTGGTCCATGAAGTATCCTAGATTATTAATCTCCTATTTGTGAGAAGTTTACCTTGGCTAGTTCAATTCATTTGTATATTTCTTATTCCTCCTTATATTCCTCACTCCTCACCATGATGAATAAAAATTGATGTTGTAACTATGAAAACAACCATAAATAAGGATTGTTATATAATTCCATCATTATTTTTCAATGACTATTAATAATTATGAGAGGTATGTTGAACTCCTCCCAACATGGAAATGGCTCCTTTAAAATCTAAAATTCCATTATCTTTCTAATTGGGCATTCTTCTTGGCATCGATGTTGTAATGGGTGTACCTATAATGCAATTGATTTGGGCACCCGATGTCATTGTTAGGGACCTAACCTCCCTAACCCCTCACGTAGGTAGAATAATATATTTTCCGTGTAATAAAGGTCGACATTAATCAATAAGGCCTATTCAATAATGTGAACAAGTCTATTGTAAGAAGACTTAATAGAAGCTTCTGCTTATAGAAAGATCTTCCTCTAGAATGTTATTTAGAAGATAGAATTAGTATAAATAAGAGTAGGAGGCATGAGAAATCATTTTCTTGAGAATTATTGTAATAGAGCATTGCTTTGTTAGAGGTTTCCGCTCGAATAGACAAGTGAACAGTGCTTCCTATCAATAAAGGTGTCATTTTTGATGTTGTGGTTCTCTAGATTTTGTTGTTCCGCTAGTATTTATTGAAATATTTCTATTTTCTACTTATTATAATACATTTGGTACCTAACAAGTGGTATAATAGCACTTTCCTCTGCAAAAACTGTGGGAATTGTTTTTCGGAGTAGAGACGTGTACTATAGGCTTCTTTAAAGAACAAATATCTATAGCTCATCAGGTAAACCTGTGGTGGGGAAGACTACACGTAGGAAATACATATGGTTTCATGGGGTTACTTAGAAACAAACGTTTAACCTTGTTGGAAACCTCTGTAACCCCTGTTGGTACCCCTCGAGTAGTACTTCATCATAAATAATCTATACACAACCATCACTCTCACATAACATCAGGTATATCAGGAGTCCCCTAGGTCTCATGAAACGAGCTCTGGATTGGTCGATCGACCACCTGACTGCTATAGTGATACCGAGAACAACACTTGAGAAGATACTCTCTAGTACCTGGGTAATCGGGTAGTATGACTAAGGGTGCAATCAAGCCTCCTTAGTTGGCTCCCTGAGATATTGGGCCAAGTACTATTATTCAAATTTTCATGTATATCAAAGAGTTATGGCACATGGAAACCCTTGTTTGTAGGAACCCTGAAAACCATAAGCCTTGGGAAATAAATAGAATAAAAAAGCAACATGCAAGATCTATTGTCATGCAACCCCGCCTCTGTTACGAGGAAAATCTCTCTATGGATAGGGGTAAACCACAACAAATGGAAATGACTGCAGAAATAAACTCCAATATCAAGTATGATATATAAACAAATATGATATAAAGACAATATAAAAGGCCTACCTCGTCTAGACGTTCGATGAAGTCCATCGTTGAGCACTTGAATCAAAGCAATACATCTGCAACTAGTCCTTAACAACCAAGAAACCCAAGCATATGGTGATAATATATAATGTTAGCACATTCAATAACATAATCCAAAAATATTCATAACAAATACGCCCATGGAATAACAATTCAAATATTCGCAAGATATTAATTGGACGAGAAAAGAGTATTTCTATTAAAATGTAATACATAGAAGTGAATGAATTACAAACTTCTGTGTCAGGACGATTTAGAATCGAGAAACTAAGTTCCTTCTAGTTGGGCCTCCACCACTTCAATCCTCCACCAAAATAAATCTCATATAAGAGAGACAATGAGGTTCTCAATCATGTAGGGAAGATCTTGGGGGCTGAACAATGTGTTCAGACTTAAAAGGAAAAAGGGATGCAGACTCAATATGAAGTGAACAATTTCTCCAGAGTAACTTTGCTCTCAAAGTTGAATTCTTCTCCCCTTTTCCATAGCTTGGATTTGCAATATTTATATCCTTCAAGTGGAATGGAAGGGTCGAGTTGGAATGTTTCTAGTATGTGGAAGGTCAAGGATCATGGATCTCATGACATGACATGGAAACCTGACACCATTTTTTAATTTTGGGCACAAATCCCAATGTACACGGGTTGTACTGGTGCAACCTATGTATATGCATGATTTACTATACGTATGGAGAATATATGTGGAAAAATAATGTTTTTGTCTCTGGGATTTGCAAAAAGGGAATTCAATTCTGCATAGGGAAATAAAAAAACGCCCTCTGTGCAAGTTTGCATAGGGTGAGGCAAATATTTCTATAACACGTGCCCCCTAATGTGTGAGGTCAAAGGAGTATATGTGATGGCCGAAATACATTATAAAACTAAGAAGTGGAGTAATGGGGACCCAACTAGAAGAACTAGTTACTCATTACAATATGTATTGACTTTGCATACATGGTTGCCAATTTCAATTACACTGCAGATCCATGTGAAAATATACCAAACAACTGTCCATGGTCATGAATAGGAAATAAAACGGTGTCTACATGCCAAAGGCTTTCATAGTCACAAACAAGGCCCAGTAAAACCAGTCTCAAAATCAATCTGAAGATATCTGTATACAATGGAGTACAATCTGATCTCCCATGATCACTAAAGTCACATAGGTACTGGTCCGATGAAAGGTAGCAACAACTAAGGGAAGCTGTGACTATAAAATGATGTCTTCAAGTCTTCCTACATAATTTGCCAAAGGTGCAAGTCTACATCATGTGAATAAAGGAGTTGAGGTCGAACACAATGAGACATTGTCTGGTTACCGATCATTGAGGTATACCGTTAAGAAACACAATACAACCTACCGATAATTAAAGTAGGTATCAAGGCACTGAGTACATTCCTACAAGTGTGAATAGAGGTGTCAGGTTAGAACACTTGAAGAATCCATTGATCATGATACATTCATGTATTCCCAAATGTTGATGGTGACAAAACCTGCCACTAATGTCTGCAAGCCTCTAGGTACTCATAGGACTCTAGGTCTCTTCTCCAGAATAGATGAGATAAATTCGATGGAAGGAGACCCGCTGAAAGGAGAGAATTAAGGCATATCTCATCATTATGCATGAGGTACAAATCAAGAGTTTGATGATTTGGAGGAAATTAGATGAAGAACATGTTCATGAAGTAATGACCCTGTGCGTCTTTCACGTGTTCCAGGTGCAAGTGGTACATGAAAATGACCCATTGAATAACATCCAATGAGGAAAACTACTGACAAAGGTGATGAAACCACCAATAGGGATAATGGAATCCAATAAATTGCATGAATCCTAATGTGTGAATAGATGTCTTGCTGTCGACCACAAGGGAAACCACCCATTCAATGACCAATGATGAAATGTCGACTGTTGGGTTCAAGGTTACCTACCCATGAGAGAACTAGGACCAGGGTGAGCAATAGGACCACAAATTCATGTGATTTTGAGACACACTGAGGGTATGGATGACATGCAAAGTCAAGATTTCTAAGGTGTGGTTGACACAGGTTGATAGACATCCTTTGAACAAGAGCATGAGACATATGGAAGACTCTGGAATCATGGACTCAATGATGGAACTTTGAGATGTTGGAGGCATCAATAAAAATCTCCATAGAGACTGGAAGATTAACCAGTTGGGGGAGTAAACTCTCTATAATGAGCTCAACTTCCTAAGGTCACGCTAAACCAAAAATTTGGATGACAAGTGGACTCAATTTTTTTTTTCTCTGTTCAAAGGTGACACGACTGTTTCCAATATAAGATAATATTCCCATCCCATCCATCTTGTTTTTTGTTTTTTCATAGGAAAATGAATGCTATGATACAAAGGAGGAAATGAGTGTCACAAGTAAGAAAAACTAGTTCCAGCAGTGGAACATACCTATGCTCAATGCAAGGAGGTGCATGCGGGAGATGGAGACTTGGTGGAATGTTTCCTCCTGGGGGTGTCAAGATGCAAAGGATATAAACAAGGCTTTTCTTGGTTAAGGATGCAAACTGTTGAGGAAAAAAAATTATAATGCAAAAGAGAGAACTGGCAATAGGCTCAATACTGCAAGCAACGACATGAGATGCAATTACAACAAAACGCCAAAAAATTTCCTTTTTCATAATATTAGTCTACTTGGTTTGAAAAAGGGATAAACTTGCACCAAATAGACGTCCTTTCAAATCCAATTTATGAGTGTGAAAGAGACAAGTTCACTCGGAAATATTTCCACTTTTTGAAAACGAGTCAGAAAAGATCTTAAATCAAACTCACAATCTTTCAAATCTAATTAACGAGTGTGAAAGGGACATATTCACTCGGAAATATTTTATCTTTTTAGATGATTTAGAAAAGAGCTTAAATCAGACTCATTTGGGAGGTTTCTAGGCGACATGTCATGGGGGAGGCCAAGGCTCCCATGCAGGATTTCGTTGAAAAGTCAGCAACTTACGGATAGCTAACACAAGCCTGGGAAAACCCAAAGATCTCCAAGTTGAGGATGATAAAGTGCTAGTGGAGGTTACCTTCTCCATGATATATCAGATAATGTCTCTTACTTGAAAGGGTATAGGAGGAGGAATTGGATACCCCACAAAACCATCCCATTCAAAGGGAATCTCTCTAAGACTTGGAGGGAAAGAACTCAGGAAGATAAAAAATCTCTCTTGTTCGGAAAGCGCAGTATTAGAAATGCTAATGACATGGTTGAAAGACACATCACCCTCCAAAAGAAGAGTTGTATTGATCAGATATTGCATCGGTACGACTACTTCTTCAACCATTAGTTGAATAGGATGCGTGACAATGAGGCTAGGAGACACATCACCCTATAAAATAGGAGTGTGGTGAGGTGATAATTGCATCAACATGACTGTCGTGTCAATCAAAGGAGAAACAGAGTGTTGGGAAACCAAAGATGAATAAGAACCCGAAGGGCCCCTAGGTGAGGACCATGCTTCTGGTATCCCAACAATAGTAGGACACAAACGAGTAAGGTGATCTCCTTCAAAAATCCTGCAAAGGAACTTAGGCTTACATATTATGCATATAGGCTTCTCAATCGTATGAATTCCACCAACATCATGCACAATGGCTGGCGACATGCTCTCATCATGACTGGAAGAGGCTGGAGATGTGATGTTAGGATGACTGATGGCGACTAGAGTGATGTACCCAGTGTGACTTGTAGCGACTCGTTGTTGGTATTCAACATGGCACGCAGAGTTTGTCGACCAAACCCCAACATGACTAGCAGAGGTTGGTGACAAAATTCCAGTATGATTTGCAGTGACTAGACTAGTGGTGGTGATGAGTTGTGGAATTTGAGACAAAGGTCCCAGGGAAGACTATTTTTGAGACATTGCAGGCTAGGAAGGGTCATGGTTTACACCCTATCCTTCTCTTAAAAGGTAATATCCTTCGCCTAATTGATCCATAGAGGTTTGCATGGGAATCATCATTGAAGCAGATGTATGCAAAGAGACAAGAGTGTGATAAGGATTATTCAAGTGAGGATATATGTTTCCCCCATGTGAAGGGGTTCTGTTGGTTAATCTCTTATCTTATCTCCTTTCTGAGTGTATTGACCGAGGGTTCATTTCTGTTCGTGTTTCCAACAAAGCCTTTAAAAATACCGGCCCTCCTGGTATACCATAAGGAAACACAACGCACAGAGTGCACTGCGTTGTCTCACCCGAGATAGTCTTAATGGGTGGCTGCAATACTCATGTGTTCACAGCCTAGGATTGAGTGAGAGATCTGATAACTGTGGATTAAGAGTGCTATTGTAATTTATTAACCAATAATACTGTTCATCATGATATACACAGAAATATACTAACTCATTCATTCATCATATCAATACCCACTGAAATATAGTAAAGACACACCTGCATTCAATCACTTAAAACAGAGGTTACCCTGCTTCACCCCCTCTTGGGATACGTCCAAAAAGATTTGGATCTTGGCTCTTTTATTATCGTCATTCTGTCATTCCAGCACCACATGCTTTACAATTCCATTCAGTAGAGTCAATATCTATTATGAGTTCAAATATTTGGCACCAAGATCCTCAACCTGTGATATAAACCTCAATATCTACCCTCTTCCCTTATTTCTATATCAACATTTTACAAAAATAGGTCATACAGTAAAATATTACATATCGACTTGTTACTGCCCTTCTCTCTATAATAATGGCTAGTCTTCACAATAATCAGGACCCCTTCTGATACCTAAATATCTATATTTATATGTTTCTGGCTCTTCAGCCATTACAATACATTATAAAAAACATAACCCTAACATCATTAGGTATTCCATGCATGCACGTGTGTTGTTCTTCCTTCCAACTGTCGCTTTCCTTGTGCATGCCTTATTTCCCAAAATCTCCTTGCTTTCTACTTTGGTCTGCTTCCAATAGGCCCCCAACACTAAAATGTGGCTAATCCTGAGCCACCTAACAAAAATCTTTGATATCCCTAGTGATCGCCTAGAATTTTTCCTTGAGCTCTGCTACCTGTGTTTGTGCTTGCATAGTATTCTCCTTGAGTGTGTCCACTATTTGGACTGCAAGTTCGTCACTGATCAATTCTGCACACTCTGCATGGGTCTATGCTATATGTGTCTTTATTTCCTTTTCCTGTGCCAGGACTTCTGCTACCCTCTCTTGAAATGATTCCATTTGAACCTGACTCTCTTTCTTATATGTTTGCGCAATGGTGAGTTATTCCTGTAGTTTCTTCATGTCCTGTTCCCCTTTGACATGCTCCATGATGGACATGATCTTATGACTCTTCTTGAGGTCCTAAATAGTTGTGCTTATCCTTTCTTTTTCCTTGTCCCACTTCAAGACTTTCCGATCCTCCTCTAGCTTTGTCCAAAGATGTGTTGCATTCTCGAACAAGTCAGCTATTGTGCTAACCTATGACTCTATATCTTGTAGCTTCTCTGCTTCTTCATGATTCCTTTTCTCCTTTAATGCTGGTGGAGTAGTGGGTGTGAGAAGCTCATAGAGATTCCTAATCTCCTTTTGATATTGATCAATTTCTTGCGCAATCTGATCAATCTTTTTTGATGTTGTAAGTTCATCCGTTTGCACGCTCTCTGGAATATTCTCGTACATTCCTGTGACTTTCTGCTCCAATCCATTCCTGCACTCCCTTTATTCTTGGGTTTCAAACTTATCCTGCTCACATATTATTTCCAACATGTCTCTCTTCTCTGTTACCTACTGTAACTCAGCTAAGTTTGTGCGCGCCCAATACTATACCTCTTGGGTAATGCTCACCTACAATTTATATAGAGCCTTGGATTGTATCCTTGGAAATACCAATTGGATTTGCATTAAGTCCTTTAGGGGTGTCTGCCCCATGATCTCATCCATGCGCAACATACTGGGTGTTATGTGGAATGTTGTGCTCGGCTACGGTATTGTATGAACTGTATCCCACTCTCCTTCTTCCATTATTTCTTTTGTCTGCGATGATGATGGTCCTGTTCCCATGATGCTTCCTACTGTTTGTGTTTCCTTGATCTTCTTGAGGAACTGTCACATGTCTCCCAACTCCTTCTGAATTCTATCCATGTGGTGCGCAACATTGTCAAAATCCTCAGCTATACAATCCTAAACCATTCGGGCTACCATCTCGACATTATCCTCTGTGATTGTGTATTCCAGAGGGGTTCTTTGTTCCTTCATTTTCTTTTGTGCGCCTCCCGTCTAAGTCGTTGGTCTCTTATTAAGGCCTGGTTCATGGGGATTGGGAATTGGTGTGGTCCTTTGTGCGACCTCGATCAGTTTCAGCTGTTCTTTGGCCGACTGCGTATTATCCTTATTCCCCTTCTGGGTTCCCATCTTCACTATGCATTTTTTTGTTTTCTTTGTCTTTTTTTGGCCCGTTCTCCATTTCTTGGGCACTGGGAATTCTTGAGGATGTGTTTCTCCTTGCGCTGCCTCTTCTTCTTTTGTCCTTTCCGACAAGTCTTGTGTGAGGACTGGAATATTCAACTCATCTTCCCAGTCTTTTATCACCATGTCAATGTTTCCCTATGTGGTAAAGTCGCACATTTGTAGCCACTTCTTGTTGGGGTCCTTCCGTGCATGTATCCACATTGCATGTCACATGGAATTGAGGCTGACGATGTCCCAGTACTGTGCGACAACCTGTGGTGTGATCCTCCACATGTTGGAAATGGCTTCCTTCTGGTCACGAAGGTATCCTTCGAATATAGCTCTGTTCATTTTCTTGTGCTTGGCATCTGACGTGATGCTAAGTGATAAATAAATCACTCCATAATTAGTCTTGGGTCTAGTGCCAAAGAATTTGTAGCTCGGTTCCTTCCATACTACGATAGCTATCAATATGATTAGCCATGAGTAGTGAAATTGTGTTCTTAGATCCTGCACATTCTTATAGTCATCCATGAATAAGTTCAAGAGATAGGTTTCCGAACTCACTATGGTGCCCTTGATGCACTTAGCTGCAACTGCAATGACCCCAGCCAAAACTTCCTCCCTGTGACACTTTCTCAGCAGCTTACAAGCTAAGATCTTTAAACCCATTTGTGTTGCGACATCATTGATCCTCTTGATGATGATGCCTTGTGTCCCCCTATCAGTACCGTATTTGTTCTTCATATCCTCTGCAAGTGATTTTTCCTTTGTCTTATCTTCGAGGAATTGTGTGGGATCCATAACTTAGGATGACAACCCTGTGATGTGAACAATAAGCTCTATGTCTATTGAGACGAGCTTGTCCAACCATATATCCCCACCATGTGTGACTTCCACAATTGTTTGACGCACCTGCTTGCGTACTGTCCTCTACCAAAGTGTGGTAGATCTAACAGACCTAAAATCCCTGTTTTATCCAACCTTGTTTCCCATTAGAGTGGTTGATCAATCAATTCCCCAATTGGATTTATGCCCACAATCTCTATGTATAATCTCTTTGCAAATTCCAGAAACTTGTATGTGTCTGCTACATCGTGGTCCAAGTATTTTAGTTTGTCGATCTACCTTAGCAAGCCTGATTCCACTCGTACCCCATCTGGTATACGTGGTAGAATGAGGGCTATGATGGGTTGCTTGCGAGGTGACCTAGGTACCTGTTGCTTGTATTTCTTCGGTGGTGGTTGGCTCAAGGTGCCAACGACGACCATTTGTACTTCAGAGTACCATTCTGGCCAACCCATGACATCTTCTACTGTTCCCTCCAGTGGGTGGTCTGACATGATGGTTTGAGACTTGTCTAGCTCGATTGTTGCTTCTTGATTCATCGTTGTTCCATTGACTCTTGGAGCTACTTCAGGGTTTCTACATCCTGGTTCTATTGATCCTGTGCCTCTACCAGCGTATCTACATTCATGCCCTCTGGTGCTTGATGTTGGGTTTCTTCTACTATAGGTGTGGGGTTCATCGGTGTTGTGTCTAGGGATGGGATTTCATCGACATTGACGATCTCCGGCGGTTGCTGATCGCCTTCTTCCAATTGTACCCATGACCTGGTTCTAACCCTGGGTTTTCTGGCACTCTGACTTGCTTCTGATTTCTTTGGTGGTGCCATAGTAGTGAATTTTGATTTCTTGTTGGGATCCATGGCTTCTACAACCTCTGTGAAGTTTTCTCTATTCTCTGTATGCACACTCTCTCTTTGTTTCTTCTCCAGTGTCATAATAGACTATTTTCTCCTACGTTCATGCTTTGTATGGGAACCGTATGAAACTTGTTGAAGACGTTTCCTTTATGATGGGTTCAATGAACCTCTGATCCCTTCATACTTTCCATTACTCTCCCTCACTGTCTCCAGTTGGCGCGATTAATGTGGCATCCCGTCGGACCTTTCTAGCATTCAATTCCGCATAACATAGTCTTTTCGTACTGCTTTTGTCGTCTTTTTGTTTTCCGCTTGTTTCCATTTTGACCTGGTCGTTATCCTTATCCTTGCCAAGTTTTTTTTCCTAATTGTTCATGCTCCTTCTTCTTTCAGCGCACTTTGCCTTTGTTGGTACTGTTTAAAATTTTGTTGTTTTTTTTTTTTTTCACTGTGCGGTGGGTGGTCGACTGTATTTGTACAACTTTAGTCGGCTCCCATTGATCATCCCTCTTAGTTCTGCACCTGATAAGTATTTCAACTGTACTGCTCTTCCATCTATGAAAATTTTTACTTTGTACGGTCCTAACTAATGCATTCTTATCTTTCCTGGGTGCTGAAATGATTTGTTGTCATACATCAACACTAGATTTCCTTCCTTGAAGGTTTTCTTCCTGATGTGTCTATCATGCCAAGATTTGTCTCTTTCATTCTGAACTTGTTGGTGGAATCCTACTAAGATCTAGTCTTCCTCCATGGTCAACAACTGGTTTAGTCTCTCCTGTACTGCGCCTCATTCTGTCATGTGTGTAATTACTGCTATGCGTAAAATGGGTACTGGAAATTCTAATGGCACCACTACTTCTTGGCCATATACCAGTTTGAATGGCATGTGCCCTATCGACTTCTTGCATGTGGTCCTATAGGCCCACAATACTTCTGGTATTTTGAGGTCCCAATCATCCCCGTTGACATTACAGATCTTTGTCAGTGCATGCTATAGCAGGAAAACCCCTCTACGGACTACACTAGGGTTCTAAATGTAGGCAGAGCTAACCATCTAAAGTCTCCTACTTTTTATTAACTATCCCGACATTATCCCACAATCATACATAAAAGACAAAGTATAGGGATCCGGTAGGAATACCTTAAACTCTGCATCCGGTGTCGATCCCTTTGCGCTCGGTTGTTTCCTGACTACAAGTCTCCTCCCAAGACTAACATGCATTCACAAAAATACAAACAAGAAACTACAAGCATGCATTCTATGCATGGATTAGTGGGTTAGACATCATAATCAAAACATAAATATTTAAGACATCATTTGGCGGGACGAAAAAAGTACTTCTTTATATTAATCTCACAAAAGTCGTTTACAACATGAGACTGACACTGGTCCTTGAACTTGGTCCTAGGCTCCTCTTCACCATGCACCAACTGCTTCCACATGTTCTTCTCTTCTTCAATTCTCTCTAGGTAAATGGAAAGGATTTGCAAAGGAGGAAGATGGCATTCTGGATCAACTCATAATGTGGTTGCAAAATATTGGGGCAATGGGGGAATATTGAAATGGAAGAGTTTCTATGCTCTCATTCTTCTCTTTGAATGGGGCCCCAACACCTTATTTTATAGGCCAAAAAGAGATAGTAATGGTTGGGGTGACTGGCTATGGGTGGTCAAACGATTAAGTAATGGCCCAAAATCCCGTATCCATATTCAATTTTATTTTTTTGTGATTTTTTGTGAGTCGACACAAGTTGTAGTGGTTCAGCAAGTGTGTGTATGCGGGCAATAGTGGTGTAGGGTGCGTACACCTTCAAAACAATGGTTTTTAGAAGAGTTGTTCAATGATGGCTTGGAAAAGATAGCAAGTAAGATGGCTTGATGCCAGGTATGCATGTCTAGTGCAATTTAGGGTTATAAAAGATGCCTCCTAATGTGTGAGGTCAGAAGAGCATCTGATGGCTGAAATACATTACAAATATTCACCAATGTACGGAGAAAGTGAGCCCAGGGAGCAGAGTTCAGGAAGTGCCATATGCAAAATAACAATTTTTCTCACTGAGGCGAGCATACCCATGCTCGGGATAAAATAAAATCATGGTTGCCAATCAAATACACTGCAGATCCATGTCATATAACTATATAAAGTGTAGCCGTGAGCAGTACACAAAGGATCTACATCTCAAAATCAAAAGATATACATGTATAGTATCCATCTTCAAGAAGCCAATGACACCTGATGGCTGGAGATAAGGTCTTCAGATCTCGAGCAACAACTTCAAAATCTTCAAAACTCAGGTAGGAGTGTAATGGAACTGTACGACTTCACTACCCAGAGGTCTTCGATGGCTCGTCGGGAATAGACAAGAGGATATTGGTGATTAGGTGGAGAACTCCATTGATTTTGAGCAAGGACTTGATTGCAACTTTCAGGGTGGTCGGGCATGAGAACAAGAGACAAACTGCAGAAGGGCCGACTCAAGTTTAGTAAAACTTCCCTTGGACAAAAGCATGACAAAAGATGAGACTTAGGCAGCATGGCATTGACATCAGATCACGATGTAGAAGGTAGCGTGAACTCTCCAAATGTTTGGAAGGATAACCAAATGGAGGAGGACACAACTCTATGTAGCGAGACTAACTTTCTAAGGTCATATTGAATCCTAGGGCTTGATGAACAAATGGAAGGATGTGATTTGTCCAAGGGTGAATCATTGTGTTGTTAAGAAAAAGAAGATAATTTTCCCTTCCTCTTTTTGGGGTATATTTGATTTTTTTGTCTTTTTCAATAATTTTCGCTTCCTCTTTTTGGGGAAGCTTGAAAAAGAATAAAAGAATGCTATGTTACAAAGGAGGATCAAGCATCACCAACATACTATTTCCAAGCCAGGGAACACACTGATGCTCATAGCAAGCGGGCATATGCAGGAAAAGGACACTCGGGGAAAATCCTCCATGGGTCAAGGTGTCAAGACACAGAGGCAAAGTGCAACAAGGCTTGCATATAAGGCATGCTGCAAATGGTTCAGTTGAGAGCAACATGGAGTCAGCATTAGGCCAAAGACGCAGGGATGCAAATGCAGTTGATACAACACAATGATAACGTCCTTCAATGTAATTTTAATGAGCCCAGAGAAGGTAAGATTGATGGTTTTTCATTTTTAAAGAGTATGAAAAAGTGTAAAAGGAGACTCCACTGGGGTACCTTTTTTGAAGGTAGTCTAGTCGGCTTGAAAAAGGGGTAAACTAGCACCGAACAGACGTCGATTCAAAATCATTTTAATGAGTGTGACAAAGACAATATCACTCGACGATATTTTCATATTTAAGGAGTCTGAAAAGAGCTTAACTATGGACTCTGTAAGGGGTGTTCTTCTTGACCAATTTAACGAGTGTGAAGAGACAAGGTCACTCAACAATCTTTTCAATTTTAGGGAGTCTAAAAAGAGCTTAACTATGGACTCTGTGGGGGTTCCTTTTTCATAAATTTAGTCCCTCAGGCCCGAAAAAGGGGTAAAATTATACTTGATAATACTCTTCTAGTGAACTAAAGTTCCTAGAGTATACCTTTGTTCGTACATTTGACCATCCAAACTGAAAAAGGGGTAAACTACCATTGGGATACATGCCTTTGAATTTTAGTTTGGTGAGCGTGAAGAGAAACAAGATCACTCGACAATCTTTTCATGTTTAGAGGGTCTAAAAAGGGCTTAAAAGAAGACCTGTTGTGATTTGGGAGTCTCGAGGGTGAGGTCAAGAGTGATAGTGAATCATGCAAATGAGGCTCAAAATCGTGATCAGGAAAAACTAAAAAGGACTCCCGAGCCTATAGTCATTAGTGATGACATGGACACCAAAATGCAACCAGGATCTACCTAGAGCATCCATGTGAAAGTAGGCTGTACCACTAATTTACGACACTTCTAGAGCAGGAGTGAGGGTTTTGTGTCACAATTTGGTGGGATCATTCCTATGGAAGAGTGGAAAAGACAACAAGGTGCAACAAGTGGAGGTGGAATCCTATCTTACGTGCACAAAGTTGGAAAAATGACTTTTTACCAAAAGACCTTTAAGAATGAACCAACTCTAAAAAACAAATTCCCAAATACCCAAAGTACCATTTATCGTAACATCCCCTAAGAAACTCAGGAACCATAGTAAATGATTTTCAAGCTAGAAAAAAATGACAAAAGAGTCTAAAAAATGACAAAAAGGGGCCAAAAAGTCTATAAATAGAATGTTGGTAGCTCATTATCACCATTGTAACTTGAGAATTGACCAAAAGTAAAAAAACACCCCTTTTCCGAAAGAGTTGATTCCGGGATCTTTAGTGGACGAAATGAACTTTCGCTTGGACCAAGTAAGTACAAACTAACCTCTCTTGCATTTCCATCCTTTATTTTTTCATTTATTTTTGTTTTTTGGGGGGTCGCTGACCTTTAAAGAGGTCGGCCCTGCGTGAACGCAGTCTGTCCAAGAACATCCCGTGTGTAAACATGGGCAGAAGATAATTTACCCGCATGCACACGCGACTATCACCAGGACAACCCGCGTACACCCTCAAACAAGTGGAAAAAATGAAAAGGCAAGAGTTAACTCTCCAAAATTTGGGATTTTGTAGGATGTATGTTCATTGGAGAGAGAGGGAGCATGAGGACATTGATTTTTTGGTCTCATAGGACCCTACTGCTATCGCTATTTTGTCACAATGCAGGTTGTTAAAGTTCTTCCAGTGTCCATTTATGAGGGCACAACCCAGGTTGTTGAATGCTTTGATAGATTACTGGCATCCTGACACAGAGGCATTCATGCTCGAGGGGTAGTCATTGACTCCAATGACTAAAGACATTTACTTACTGACTGGTCTCTCGAGGAGAGGGAATCTAGTCAACTTGCGTACTTTTCCCCCCGGGCCTCACAACATTGAGGAGTTGATTGGACTCTATTGTGAGGCTGGTACTAAGAAAGTACGTTCCCAGGTGCCTATACATAAGATCAACAACCTATCACTCAAAGTGATAGTTCTACTCATTGGGTGGATCAACGGATCCGCGACTTTGCATCAGGCTTCCTGGGCACACATGGATTGTGCAGTACAATGCTTAAATGCACGGATTTTCGACTAGAGTACAACCATGTTAGATTGCATGAAGAGACAACTAACAGAGTGTCAGATATGGGAGCACTAAAACTTCAGGTTTGGAACTATTTTGTGTTCCTTTTTCTTTGAGAGGGTACCCAGTCTTAGTCCTCGAGAGACTGTACGAGGGCAAGAGGCCTCTTTCCTAGCGCTATGCATATGGGTGGTGTTGTTGTTGCGACAGGGGGGAGGGAGGACTATCGAGGCCTTTGATGATAAATTTTTTGACTGGTGGTCATGAAAGATTCTGGAAATAGAGGACTACCCCTATGTCGGGATCAATTTTTCTAGGGATCTTGACATGCCTGTACCTCCCAGAGAGGAGCGAGGAGATATGGGTAAGTTTTTATTTTCAAAGTTATGTCTTTTTATATATATCATTTTTTTTTTGTATAACAGAGTATCTGACACTTATGTATCTGTTATGTACATATGTGGGACCAGTGCATCCAACAAACTTCTCGAGGACTAGGTAGTATCCTCGACCAGATGTAGGACCAACTGCAACCGCTAGACCAGCAACAGCAGCAGGGGGGCCTCTAGTTGGAGAGGCTGAGAGAGTATTGAGATGGGTGGAGTGGAACCTCACCGCGCTCACTCGTACAGTCCATATGGCAGAGATCGAGGATCTCCCACCGTCGATGCAACCTCACGTAGTTGGGGTGCCACGGACCTGGGTCCAACTCTTCCGACGTTTGGCAAATGCCGTTGTTCACTATGGCAGGGCCAACAGGCCACGCCCTTAGCTAGGATGGACTACTTATGTGCTGAGAGCACTTTTTGTATATTTTTTAGGGCATAAGCCCTGCGTCTCTTACTGGACATATTTTTGAGGTGCTTTCACCCACCCATTAACTCTAATATTGTTGATATATATATGGATATTTTACATCTTTCTATGTCTTATGGATTACATCTATTTTACAAATGTATTTACATGTGTGTGTGTGTCCTTTTCCTTACATGTGTGAAATATGCCAATCTAATACATGATTAGCTAGAGTATATGTGATTTGATTCAATATCCTAGGAACATGGATATACGTAATGTAATCAAAGATTCGTTCTAAGAGACGTACTCTAAGGAATCGTCCGTGTAGAGAAGGATCATAAACGTGGTAAACCCCATTTAACTAGGACACAACTAGTTGATCATCTAAGTAGACCCGGAGGTGAGAGATACCATGCGACAAAGTGTCACGAAGCAACTCTAAGACTACGCTGTATTTGATGACATTGTTTGTGGCATCACCTAAACATATACCTCCTGAATAAAGAAACTGGCCCTGAGGTGTGAAAATCACCCAAGATGCGGAAGCAAGCCTCTGAGTGTGTTGGCTAGCATCATCCGCAAAACCAACGAACACCTCTGATTCACTTGACATCTGCCATAGTGAAAAAATATGACATAAAAAATGACACGTCCATAAGACCAAAAAGAAAAAATCTAAAAAGAAAATGTATAAGACTATACATATGTTATAAGAAGTCACCCAAGGCGACCCAACCTATGAATAATAGTTCTTGAGGTAGAGCCCATTTCTAGGCTCCGCCAAAGAATTTTCATCAAAGTCAACCGAATGATAAGTGCCCTTCTTTAGAACCTCCTTCATGATGAAAGGTATGAACCACATGGGTTTGAACTTGCCTGCCCCCAGGGGGTCCTTATCGTGGTCATAGACTAGGACAAGATCGCCTTCAGAGAAAATTCGAGGACAAACGGACTGATCATATTGGCACTTGACTTTTTGTTTATGAGCCTCATTAACCAAGGCTGCATCCCGATGCTGCTCATCGAGCTCTTCAAGATATAATAAATGCTCTTCAAGCGGGGAAGTGTCTGACAATAAATATACTTCCAACTTTAGAGACGGGATCTAACACTCAATAGGCAAGACTGCTTCCAGCCCATAAACAAGTTGAAAAGGTGAGAAACCGGTTGCAGTCTTAACAGACGTTCGGTAGGCCCATAGTGCCGAGTACAACATCAAATGCCAATTTGACCTGGCCGAATTGATCGTTCGTAGTAGAATAGTATTAAGGGATTTATTCACAGCTTCCACCTGACCATTCGCTTGTGGGTAGTAGGGTGACAAATGTTCTTGCCTCATCCCAAGATTTGATGTTAACTCGGACATCATTTTGTTCTGAAAGTGACTGCCATGGTCAGTGACAGTCTCTCTCGTGATGTCGAACCTTGCTATTATCTGGTTAAAAAAAAAGATAGTTGTTGTCTCGCCATCATCTTTAAACGTTGGCATATATTTGACCCACTTCATGAAGTAGTCTACTGCTACGATGATATAATGGTGCCCCCTTGTAGAAGGAGGGTTGAATGTAGCGCAATCAATCCCCCACTTGGTGAAGGGACCAACTGTGATGACGGAAAACATGGGAGTGGGGTGTGCCATCATATTTCGAGAGAATATCTTACACGGGTGCCACTTCTTGACCGATTCAACACAATATTTGATTAATGTCGGCCAAAAGTAACTGGCTCATAAAATATTTTGAGCTATTTCCAACCCAGACAAATGAACGCCACATTTTCCTGTGTGGCAATCATTAAGCATGATTTTTTCTTCTTCATGAGTGAGAAACCGACAAAGGATGCAATCTACGCCTCGATGATACAAAGTGTCCTCAAGTATGAGATAGTTCTTGGCCTGATGGCGTATACGACGATGCTCATCATGAGAAGCAGAGGTGGGGCACTTCAAATTTTGGAGATAGACTAGTATATTTCCATACCAGGGTTCCGAAGACACGAGCAAAAACATGTCTCCTTTGATAGGAAACTCCTTGGGTATAACATCCCCTGATTCAATTGAAAGTTCCGAAATGAGTTCCACGAAGAACAACGACTTTTTGGATTTCGCCGAGACAAAATCCAAGTCGAATTCTTGGAGGGTAACTATCCATATACTGATATTTCCGCTAATTACACATCGTGTCAACACGTATTGAAATGGATTCAAAATGACAATGACGGTGGTCTTGAGAAACAAAATGTAATGACAAAACTTCTGGACAACATGAACGACTGCCAATGCAATTTTTTCAACGTGGGAATAATTGAGTTTCGGTCCAAGCAGGCCTCGAATCAAGTAATAGATCACGTATTCTAAGAGAAAATCATCCTCCTGAACCAAGACCATGCTGATGGTCGACTCTGCAGTCCCCAAGTACAATAAGAAATCTTTATTATAATTAGGTGGTCGAAGCAGAGGGGTAGACGTGAGGGCGCATTTCAACTCTTTGAAAGAGCATTGAGCGGCTTCGTCCCAATGAAAAGGAACGTCCTTCTTTAGTAAACGCATGAAATCCTTTGTGATCTCGGCATAGTTTGCGATGAAACTCTATAAGAAGTCCTCTTTTCCATATAAACTCTGAATATGAGGGATTTTGCACGGGGGAGGAAACTAAACTATTGCCTCAACCTTTAGAGGATCGACCATGATCCCTATTGTCGAAACTATGAAACCATGCAGACAACCCGATGTTACGCAAAAGCTGCACTTGTTTGGATTCAAGTGAATCCGGTAGTAGCGACATTGCTCAAAGATAAGTCAGAGGTGTGTTGGATGGTCATCTCTCTTACGATATCGTGATGCTAAATCATCAAGATAAGCCTCGACTATGTTTTTGAGGTCATGGAAAGAAAAAGAAATGGCCCACTGAAAAGTAGCTCCATCATTTTTCAGACTGAAAGGCATCTTATGATAAGAGAATGTACCCCATGGAAAAATGAAAGAGGTTTTGTGTTGGTCTTCGGGTTTGATCTGTATCTGATTGTATCTCGAAAAACCATCCATGAAAGAAAAGGCCTCGCAACCTGCGCATTCATCAACTATTTGGTCAATAAATGGCGTGGGGAAATTATCCTTTAGACATGCTTTGTTAAAAGCATGGAAGTCCGTACATATGGGAATCATGCCCTGCTTTTTTTTTACTGGCATGGGATTTGACACCCATTGAGTCAATTGAATGGGGTAGATGAAACCATCTTTGAGTAGTTTCTCAACTTCAACCTTAATAACTGCTGCTTTCCTGGGATTAATTGGATGAAGGTTCTACCAAACCGGGTTAGCATCATGATATGTCATGATTTCATGTTCAACGATTCTTGGATCTATTCCTGGCATTTCCTCGTAAGACTAGGCAAACATGTCACAAAATTCTTTAAATAAATTTGTGTAGATTTGAATCTCCTCGGGGGAGAAATATGCTCCGACGAATATATTTTCCATGACACTAGGGGTTCTGGAGATATCAATAGGTATCATTTTAGCGATGGTTTCCATATTTCCTTCCACATAAACAATGTGTGTAGCCAAAGGATTGATAGGACAAGGCCTATCTCCAGTCATAGTCAGAGTGAAATCTCTCGCTTCAATTATTCTTAACTCTGGGAGAAAATACGATCTATGATGGAGATCATGATAGGGTTTGTCTGGAGTAGTCATTGCCTCAATAATCTCCTCGTATGAGGGCAAGACTAAGTCTAAAGAATCAATATTGACAAGGGAACCTTGA
>ML781693.1:219794-231655 GCA_009831015.1 Picea engelmannii | reverse complement strand
CCAATGGGTTGATTGGTCCCACAAAGTTTATCACCCATTTATCGAATGCCTGCAATGTTGCTTGTGGTCGTAGTGGAATCTCGTCTCTTCTGTTGGGTTTACCTACCCTTTGACAGACATCGCATCTTTGAAAGTAATCCTTTGAGTCTCGGTGAATAGTCAACCACCATAATCCTGTGCGCAATACCTTCTATGCGATAGCTTCTCCTACGTAATGCCCTCCTGCTATTCCCTCATGGGCTTCTGCTAAAACTCTTGATCTTTTGTGTTCTAACACATATCTGCGCAAGATGATATCTACAACCATTTCGTGTTCTATCTCTTGATCAGTTGATAGTCTGCAGCCTAAACTACTAGGTTTTTCTTCTGCGCGGTGTTATATTCCTACGACGCAGTACCTGTTCTTAATTATTGAATGATATCTACAAAGTATTCATCAACAATCTGGACTAAAAATAATTGTGCATCCGAGAAGTTGTCCTCTAAGTTCATAGGTTCTTCTCCATTTGTGACCCTTGACAGGTGTTCAGGTCCTCCATTCAATTTTCCTTGCTTCACTATTACTTTGAAGTCAAATTCTTGAAACAACAATAACCATCAACATATTATCCCCCCCAACACTAGCTTGTTGACTAGGTATTGCATGGCTAAGTGATCTATGAACATATTAAAGTGTTTTCCCAATAAGTAATGTTTGAACTTATGTAGTGCGTAGACCATAGATAGGACTTCTCTTTCTGTGGTGTTGTAGTTCTGTTCTGATTCTGATAGATTTCTTCTCGCAAAGGCTATAGGGTGGTTTAGCTCTCCCATTCCTGGCTGTGCCAAGATAGCTCCAAGGGCTATGGATGATGCATCTACATGTACATGGAATGTCTTCTCCTAGTCTGGAAATAATAATATTGGGGCAGTGACCATATTTTCCTTCAGGGTATACAGACCGTGTTGACACTTGTCGTTCCATTGAAACTTTGTATCCTATCTTAACAAATTTTCCATTGGCACATTAATCCACGCGTATCCTTTGATGAAATTTCTATAGTATCCTATGTGTCCCAATGTTTCTCTTAGTTCATAGACTATTTTTGGTGGTGGCAAGTTAACAATTATTGCAATCTTTGTAGGATCTACTAGTAAACCTTGTTTGCATACTATATGACCCAATAGTATCCCAAACGATGTTCGGAATATGAATTTCTTTATGTTTAATGATATCTGGAACTATCTACATAATTGTAACATTAGTCGTAATACTTCTACATGTTCTTTAAATAGACTATAGATTGTCCAATCATCCAAGTATACCTCAAGAAACTGGTGGATGAATTCCTTAAATGCAATGATGACTACTCTGGAAAATATTGGTGGTGCATTCTTTAGTCCAAATAGCATGACTGTGTATTGGTAAGATCCCCATTCTGTCATAAAGGTAGTATTATATCTGTCTTCCTTTGAAATCTTGATTTGATGGTAGCATGAGAATCCATCAGTGAATGAGTAAGCTTCGTGTCCTCCTACGTTCTCTAACACTTCATCCATGAATGGTGTAGGGAATGGGTCATGTAGGCATGCATCATTCAACTTTCTCAAGTCAACACATATCCGTATTCCTCCTTGTTTTTTGTCCTGCACTACAATCGAGCTTATCCATTCTGATTCCTCGAACGGTTCTATGATTCTGGCTCGAGCATCCTATCGATCTCATCTTTGAATTTCTGCTTATATATTGGGTTCGGTCTGTATGGTCGTTGTCTAATCGGTTGCGCATTATCTTTGAGAGGTATATTCATTCCTCCTAGCTCTCCTGCTATACGTTTCATCTCTGTAAATTTCATAGGAAACAGGTCTTTGTACTTGCACAGTAACTCTGCTATGCTCTCTACTGTTTGTTCATCTTAGTAGATATTGGCCATTTTGTGGTTCTCAACTATCCCAATTTTGAATTTATTTACCTTGATCAGTGTGGAAATAACTTATGTTTCGATAGGTGGACCCTCCACTTCTGTTTCGCCTTCTACTTCCTCGATTTGAAGATCGCACAGATCGTCTTCATCTAATGCTTCCTCCTGCACATAGTAACATGACAATAGTTGTTTGACTGTCTGCTTGTTACGTTGTTGTTCTTCTTCTATAAATTAAACTTATGGTTCCTTGATGAATATCACCCCTCTTATATGTTTAAGAGTTGCATCTATGTTGGGGTTCTCATGCTCGAATGAGAAAGTGACTATAAAATTCTTTTGCAATTTTGTCCAGGGCAAAGTTCCTTTGCGCAGTTCCTGGTCTATATACCAGTTCGTTGGTATGCCCTCTAGAGTGTGTATGAAATGATGAGGCCATTCCTCAGGGGGTGTCATTTTCCATAGTGTCATGCACTTCTCCAAGTGTACCACTGGTGCATCGTGTCCCTCATACTTATGTTGCTTGTTGTCTTTATGTTCTGTGCAAAACCTTATGCGCAATAACCGCTTACATTGGTACCAATCTATGATTGTCTCTTTGTGTGCACCCCACCATCTTGTAGGTGTGGCGTTGAGTGCTATATCAAGTGCTAACAGTCTCTGATTCTCTAAAACTTCATCTTCATACTGTTCCAAGAATGTTTCCAAATCGTTTATTCCATGGAAGCTAGGTGGTTCCCTTATCTCCACAGCTACCCATTTTATTGCGTGGTCTATTCATGCACATATTCTTGTGGAAACTTTGTGTAACCTTTGTTGCCAATTCTCTAAACTGGTGTCTGATTTTGTCGCACATGAAGTAATTCTCTTCCAACTGAGTACTCCGTCTGCAGTTGGGTTTACGTAATCCTCATCGCACACAGTTGTTCTATACAAATGGTTGATTTCCTCTAAGTCTAAGCAGGTAGGTTCTACAAATATTTCCCCTTCGGATGGTTCTAATGGTGCGATGACCCTGTATTCTCCTGACTCAAATGTCATTTTCCTCATCTTGAGATTGATTATGGCCTAGTTTTCAAATGCCCAATCCAAGCCAAGAAACACTAGATATGGTGTTGTGTTGTCCACTATTTAAATGACTTCAAAGTTTGCTTTAGTGCTCACTCTATCTAGGTCTACTGTCACTCCTTTCAGTCTACCGATTGGTAGAACCTTGTGTTGGTTTGCTAGTTTCAGTTGAACATGTGAATATCCTAATGTGGGATATCCCATGCATTGCCATGTCTTCTTTGGTATTACATTAAATTAAGATCCTAGATCTAGTATGATATCTCCCATGTTGAAATATCCAATGTTTTCATTCAGTCTGAACTCCCTACTTGTTCTTCTCCTGGTATGTAGGTGATTGACTATCTTTTGTTCTAGTTTTCCTTCCGTCTCTTACTACATTTTTCTAATATGTTTTGCAATATTTTGACAGATGATGGATCATTCAATACTTTTACACATGATTTCAAAAAGCCTTTGATTGTACTTACTTATCCCATGGGTTTCATTTCGTTGGTATGATCCAATACTGGAGGCATATCGTATTTCGATGCTTCCTTGCTTTGCTATGTGATTGAAGCTAACGCCATGTATTCCTTATGAAATTCTTGTCTTTCTTGCTTAAATATATCCTTCTCCTTCTGCACTTCGAACTGCTTCCTTGGTTCAACATTCTTCTTCACCCACTGATTTTATACCGGTTCTTGTCAGACTACGTCGTTTCCTTTTTTGGCTCTACCACGAGTAACAATGTTGATGTTTTTTCCTTCGTCCCTCGCTTCGACTAAAATCCACTAAACATTTTGGTTGTTCCAATTCCTTTTTTCCTGAATCTTTACAAGTAGTGTCGGACATTCCTTTGTATCATGGTTCGATGCATGACAATACATACAAGTTGTTGGTGGAAGCGGAAATTCTCTTGCATAATGTCCTGGTTGTTGACAATTATGACATACCATTGGCCCTCTACCTCGTCCAAAACCTCCTCTCACTTGTCCTCCACCTCTGTAGCCTGCTCGATCTCCTCTCATCACATTGTACTATGGTTGTGTGGTATTATAGGGTTGCTACGCAGTATTATATTGCTGCTGCATATTGTTGTACAGAGCTGGAACTTGGTTAAACTGTGGTGTGGCTTGCCCACTCGTCATTTATGCTTGCACTCTATATGCATCTGATTTCCTTTCTTGCATCAACTCCATAGTTCTACATTCTTTGTCTTTATGGCCAATTGACTTGAAAAAATTTCAATATGAACTCTTTGGGACTGTCTGGTATTTCTACATCATTGAGCAGTGATATGGGTCATGACCCGGTTTCTTGAAGATTTCGCACCATAGTCCTCCTATTGGTAGCAGATTTGGCATTCCTACTGCCATATACTGCGTGAATGTTGGGCATTCATTCTTGTGGTGTCCTTTTGTCCTTCATGTAGTACACCAAACGACTTCTCGTTTATCCTTATTCTTATTCTGGTTGAGTTGGAACGTTAAGTTCTTCAAATCCTCCTTTAGTTCTTCGATAGCTGGATCTTTCTGCTGATACTAGTTTTCTTCCAGTTGTAGGGTTGCCCGCAGAGCCTCTTCCTGCATCTGAAACTTCTATTGTCGCAATGGATAATTTAAGTGTGGTAACAATGAATTGACAAATAAGTTCCTATGTTGCATATCGTTCATGAGATATTTCAAATTTCCCTTTATTCGCTTGAATCTATAGTCAATATCCCATACAGATTCTCCTAGTTTCTGTCTAACTTTGATCATCTCGTTCATGTATTGATCAAATGAACTCAGCTTCTGGAACTCATTGATCAGTAGTTTCTTGATGTCCGCAATTGTTCTGGTTGTCTTTGGTGGATTGTTTGTAGCTAAAATCATATACCAATCCAATGCGCGATCCCTTAGTGTAATCGCTAGCTGAGGTAGTTTAGTATCTCCGTCTATGATTTGTTTTGATTCAAATATCTTCTCACAGATGAACAAATGTTTCTTCAGGTCCTCTGATGCTTCTCCTTTAAATTCTGGTAACCTGATGGTGGGATCATGTCCTGCCATTCTAAATGATGAACTACTACCTCCATGCGGTGTAGATACCTGACTAGTGCTGCCTGAACTGGCTCCTCCAGTTGTTGTTCCTTATGTATATGTACTTCTTGATGTCTGACTTCTTCCAAACTTCGGTTGTCTAAACGGTGGTGTTCTCTTTGGTGTATTAGTCGCACATGGGTTCATGGGTTCCACACTGACATTAATATGGATAGGATTGTTTCCTTCTCTTCCCGTTCTTGGACCTCTTGTATTCATTTCATATGTTTCACATAGGATTTCCTCAATCTTCTCCACAACCTGGAGATCCGCTACCTCTTCCTCGTCACTTTCCAAGCCTTCCCTCACGACTATGACTCTCTTCTTGGTATTCACCTTGTATTGGTTGGGTACTCTGCTACTTTGTCTTTCTAGTTGTCACCAAGATCCACTTGATCTATTCGTCATCCATCATGATCGGGTCCAAGGGTTCCTCCTTCTTTCCCTTATCCTTTCCTCCTTCCATTTCTCCTCTTTTTGTCAGTGCTTTCCCCCTTACCCCATGCATGCAGAGAAGTTTAGCTCTCGAACGCCATTGTCATTACACCATTGTTGTATAAAAATATCTTAATAGAAATATATAGTGATCTAATGTACCTTCCTTGAGGTCCTCATAGAAAATCTTTCTCCTTTGCGCTGTATGACTTCACTGTATCTATTGCAAACTTTGTTATAAAGCTTTCCACAATACTGTTGAGCCAAAAGTCTACTGCAAGGGTGAATTTGTTGTTTACTTGTTGTAATTGTTCGATCTGTGTCGGGGTCCACTCTAACTGTTGGATTTGGTTCATGGCATGGTTATCCTTTAACCTTAGTATCCATTCCTGCAATAAATGTGGAAAATCATAGAAAAAGACTTCATGTAAATCAGTAAACACATATTTCTCAAGATATTTGGGGGGTGTTATTCTAGGGTTTCTGTTATATTTATGTGCAAACTCCAACTATTTTTTCCTAAGCCAGCTTTGGATCTCTACTTTTGTGGGATCACACGGTCTCAAAATCCACTTCTAGCAGCTCATTGCTCTCTTCCCTAATATTTTCTTGATCTACCTCTGATAGATATTGAACTTATCTCATCTGCCCAATCCACTCTTGTTCCTACCAATGGAAACATAACCATTTGTTGGTTACTCTCTTATCTTATCTCCTTTATGAGTGTATTGACCCATGGTTCATGTCTGTTTGGGTTTCCAACAAAGCCTCTAAAACTATAGGCCCTCCTGGTAAACTAGAAGGCAACACGGTGCACAGAGTGCACTACGTCATCTCACCCGAGATAGTCTTAATGGGTGGCTCCAATACTCATGTGTTCAAAGACTAGGATTGAGTGAGAGATCTGATAACTGTGGATTAAGAGTGATACTATAATTTATTAATGCAGAATATTATTTATCATGATATACGCATCAATATACTAACTCATTCATTCATCATATCAATATCCACTGAAATATAATAAAGACATACATGCATTGAATCACTTAACACAGATGTTACCGTGGTGCACTCCCTCCTAGGATACGTCTACAGAGATTTGTCTCTTGGCTCTTTTCTTATTGTCATTATGTCATTCCATCACCATGCACTTTACAATTCCCTTCAGCAGGGTTAAGATCTATTATGAGGTGGACTAGATCGCACCAGGATCCTCAGCCTGTGATCTAACCCTCAAGATCTACCCTCTTCCCCCCTTTCTAGCTCAATAGCTTACAAAAATAGGTCATACAACAAAATATTACATATCAACTCATTACTACCCTTCTCTCTATAATAACGACTAGTCTTCACAATAATTAGGACCCCTTCTGATACCTAAGTATCTATATTTATATGTTTTTGTCTCTTCAACCATTTCAATACATTACAAAAACTCTAACCCTAACGTCGTTAGGTATTCCATGCAGGCACATGTGTTGTTATTCCTTCCAACTGTCACTTTCCTTATGCATTCCTTCTTTCCCAAAATTGCCTTTCTTTCCCCTTTGGTATGCTTCCAACAGTTTCCATGAAGAGGGTAACACGTACCATAAAATTGATTCCCTCCATATGAAATACGAGAGGACAGATGGGGACATGCCATGGGAAAATTGTTCATAGGAACTGTCATAGCATATGAAGGATATATAGATGGGGTGTAATAAGTAGAATAACCACCCATTTGAGCACTGGCTCATGAAAAAACATGGCTATGATTGGATCCATGAGAGGGGAGATTCCAACCCCCCACAGTGAGAGTTGGTTGAGGGACATGACTCCTATCAAATGAAGATGTGGAAAGCAGATTCATCATGCCCCCATATCCAAAAATAGGATTCATGTAAGTAGGAAAGGGTGAAGGCATGTTTGGAATATCAATAGGAATACTATTAGAGAAACAAGGCATGGACTGAGTGTCGTAATTCTGCATACCATTATGAAAATTGGATGGATTCATCCCTATGGAATGAGTGAATTTCATGGGGGAGGTAGTTGTAAATGAGGGAGTCAAAGGAACTCCACTATCCATGATAATGACAACTCAAGGCATGGTATAAAATCCCAAGGTTAGCTAAATATCAAAGAGCACACCAAAATAATCAAACAACCAATATGCACACACACATGATAAAGTGGTTGAAAGGGGATCCCTTTCTAAAGTAGGTATTCCTCTACCAAGAGGGGCCTGAGACTCCTATGCTAAAGATCATAGGTATCAAAATTAGTTATAGGGCCCTCGTGGGATTAACAACTAGTTGGTCAGATCCCCCCGAAGAGGTAATCCTCCATAAAGGTTGTGTGTTTTCCAACCTTTATATGACCTAGGGTACCTGCAGAATATCCCCTTGTTGGTACAGGGGCAGACATAGGGTTCAACACTAAAAAATGCACCAACAAAGCCCTAACTACTGACCCTTTTGGCAACACCTGCAGAGCAGGCGAAGTCTCACCCGAGGTAGAAGCAGAGGGGGTTACAGGATGCAGGTGTCTGTAACCAAGATGGGACTCAAATCTGTGATAATAACACTTCACGGGGTATTATATTAACACTTAGAAGGTGAGCTGCATTAGTTCATTAGATTTATTAACATCACAGAACACACCCAAAGATAGATCGACATAACAACAATAAATATTAAGCACTTCAACCACTTAGCACATAGCACTGAGTTAGATCTAACATTCATCTATATTTAACACAAGTAAAGCACTAAGCATCAACAGATCTATCTATCATACATAATAATCAAAGCACTGAGCAGATTCATAACATAAAGAATGCAACACAGAGAAAACCAAAGACACAAGATATACGTGGTTCACTCCAGTGTGGGGCTATGTCCACTAACTGCTACGTCTTCTCTATTATTCGTCAATCTCTTACATTCTGCGACTCTTGTGCACTAAGCCACAAAGTTGAGCTTCGCATAAGACATGATATCTGTGCACTGAGCACCAGATCCTCCTTCCAAACTAGGTCAAGGAACTGAGCCAACTCTCTATCAGGCACAGAGCCTTACACATAGACATTCCCTTGCACAAATCCAATCGAACTACTTGCACTTAGCCACTTCCCACTACTCAAAAGGGGCTTCTCCTTCTACCATACATTCTCACTTTTTTATACTTCTTCAATCCCTTACAATAGCCTAATCATGGGTAAACCCCATCGGTCAACATCCCATAACCCATTACAAAGCCCCTAAAGAACCCCTTACTGGGTCCACCTAGCCCACAAAATAAGTGAGATCCACGATCTCAACTCTGCCTGGGCGCTCCTTCCTTGACCAACCTGTCGAAGTCCAAAACTGGTTCAAACCTGACTAAGGTTTCCTCAAAACTTGGTAGAGGACCAACATGCCCCCAACACTCACTTGTGACTCGTCTTGAGTCACTAAGGTTTGGGAAATGCTGCATCGAAGGCCTTGAGCTTAACTTGAGCTGCCTCGACTTGCTACTTCGCCTGAGCCTCCTGCCCAACGAGCTCCTGGATTATTTTCTCTGTAGCAGGCCCTTCCAGGAATTGTTCTACTATTGGGACCACTTGGTCCAATTGTGAGCCCTGTCCATCAATATCTTCGAACATATGGCAAGATCCATTCTGCACAGGTTGTAGCTTTTGCATGACTTCCATTACTCTTCCCTGGATGGCAATAATCTGTTGTTGTACTACGTGATGCTCCTAGGATCTTTTCATTCTTTCAACTACAGTGAGAAGCTTCATCTGCGCATATATGGAGAATTCCCACTACTGCGCCTCCTGTAACTGTGCTTCCAACTTCCTTAACTCTGGATCCTCTGCGAGGCATTCATATGTCTATGCGCTTCTATCACTCAACTATCTGAATTATAAGGTGAGGGATCTGATTATTACAATTGTATTCTTAGCAGTCTCCTCCCTCTGGTCGCGCACCTCCCACGGAGTGCCCGGTACTGCTTCGGCCTCTATTTCTGATATCCTCACTTGAAGCTGTTGGATGGTCTCAATGAGCTTCACCACTTGAGCCTTGACCAACTCCTATTCCTCCTATGAAAATCCTGACACAAAATGACATGATTTACTGACTACCTCTTTGACCGTGGTCCATTCTGCGAGCAACTGCTCCTTTTGTCTTTGTAGCTGGGATTTTTCCTCCTAGAGCATTGCCTGAAACTCTTCTCTCTCACTTTCATAGGTAGTTAGACTATATTGCGCTACTCGTAATTTCTCTAAGGCTTCATATTTCTCTTGTTTCAAGGATTCTGTAGCCTTCTCCTTCTCTTCCTAGATTCTCTGAAGTCAAGATTCTATCTCATCTACAAGTCTTCTCAATTGGGTTGGTTTATCCCCAAATTATGTAATATGTGACGAGGAGGGCACAGTGGGTACTACGCGGACCAAACGAATAGCTTGTTGTACTTCCTTCAATTCCTTTTCGATTCTCCCATATAGCTCCTCCTGCCTCATGCCATATCTCTGCAATATATCCTAGGAAACGTCCTCCATAGCTCCAGGGACCAAACTGATATCTTCCTCCATGATCGTTTCTTCTAACTAATTCTTATTGGCATGCATCTTCTTTCTTGCTAAAGTTTTCTGTGGAGAAACCTTCCTCTTCTGCGATGTGATTTTTCTAGTAGGGGGATCTTCAGGCGGTGTAGCTTCACCTTCTCCTTGTTCATCCCCTCCTCCATGTCCATCCTCTTCGTCTCCTCCTCCTCCTAGCGAGAAAGATCCATTTTCTTCAGAGCTGTTGTCCTCCTCATCAGTTTCTATATCCTGGACTTATTCTAGCTTCTTCTTCTTCTTAGTCCCACTGGACTGTTCGACATGCTCAACTCGGGTGACCATGGAGATTCCTATGGTGTCGGGGTTGGAGAGTTATGCATCAGTGATGGGTACAAGGAATTCCTCTGGCCATTCCTTTGTAATATTCTCCATGTCTTCATCTGTTAGCGATTATAAATCTTCCTTGTTCTCACCTTTGCGCACTGTGATATAGATGAAATGTGGTTCTATGCAAAACTTGGCTATTGGTCTGTACTGGTGCAGGGTGCACGATGTCATGCGTAGAAATTACTCGATGGAAACCTTCAATTGTTGATAATATGCATGAAACACAACGTTGGACTACCACTACTTCGTCATGTCGTTGGTGTACCACAAGGTGGAAATCCTAGCGTCCAATGGATCTGATGGTTCGATCTCCAGAAAGGTGGCTCCTTCAGGCATTTTCCAAGTGATAAATGCGATCAAAATGATCAACTAGCTGAAGTGGAATTCGTATCCCAAATCTTGAGCTTCACGACAATATTTCTCTAGTTCATTGATGAGGTAGCTCGCCTAGTTCATCTGCATTCCCTCCACACATTTTCCTGCGAGGTCCACCATGAACCCGATGACCTATGTGGGGAGGTTTTTCCTTACGAGCTTGCCAGCTATGAGTTGGAAAGCGAGGTGCACTGTGCCATCTTGGATAGAGGCTACCTTGTAACCTCGATTTCCTTTTTTGACTTCTCCATAAGCTTCCTTGATGTATTGTTCGAGGGAATGGTCTGAGGCCTTCCTTGGATAAAACTGTTGAGGGTCAGGTCCCTTCATGATTAAGCCTGTAATCTAGTGGATTAGCACCAGATCCACAATAATATTCTAGTCAAGCCACAAGTATCTACCATGATAGCATGACAAGAGGAGTTTAATGCAAGTTTTAACCTCTTGGTGATGACCAAAATGGGGAATCTTCATCACAATCAGCATAGTGGACTGAGCCAACCCATTAATCCATGGCTGGGAAACAAGGCAAGGCTTCTTCCTAGTTGACTTCGTCAAGTAGCAGTGGGGTGGTATCATAGCATAGTTATTCATGTCACCTAGATTGAAATCATTGTTCTTCAGTAGTGGGATCTGTCCTAACTGACTCTCGACTATGCATATTCCCTTCAGAATGCACGCGGTGAACAAGGTGTACTCATAATCTCATGGGATGTTGTCACTGTTAACGATGCCAGCCAAAGGTGGGATATACTATGGTAGGATCGACGAGATCTAATTCGCATTATCCATATCACCGTGATGCTTACTTTGTTGCTAAGTCATGGGGTTGACATGGCCAGAATGATGTCCAGTCGAAGGGGAATCATGCAGTCCCCTAGTCGATGATGCCTGAACACCTTCAGATAATGGTCTGTCAGCCATTAGCTTTTTGAGGACCTTGTCAGGCTGTTGTATTAAAGATTTTGATTACCTGAAAACACTAAATTATCAAACTAGGGTAAGTAAACTTAGAGCTGCTACACTAGATGTGCTGGTAAGATTCTAACTTCTACCTAAATGTTATCTTAAGAAGAAAACATAAACTTACTCTTATAA
>ML781693.1:178665-210611 GCA_009831015.1 Picea engelmannii | reverse complement strand
GGATATGGGCCTCCTTCATTATTTCCTTGGATTGGAAATATGGCAGTGAGATGGTGAACTTTTTGTGTCTCAAGGCAAGTATGCAAGGGAGATACTGGGTAAGTTTCACATGGAGGGATGCAAACCCATGGATACTCCTCTTCTAGGAAACTGGAGGAAAGAGGATGCTATTTCTGGACAAGTAGTGGATGCTACTGTCTATCGACAGTTAGTGGGTTCGCTAATGTATCTAGTGAACATGAGACCGAACATTTGCTATGCGGTTAACCAGCTGAGTCAAGCGATGGTTTAGCCTACCAAACTCTTTTGGAAGGTGGGTAATCATGTCCTGAGATACCTGAAGGGCACATCTGAGTATGGCTTATGGTATAGATAGATAGATGAGGTGAAGTTGCATGGCTTCACAAATGCAAATTGGGTGGGCAACCTAATGAATATAAAGAGCACATCAGGGGAAATATTTAGTATCAGATCTACATATGTTTCTTGGTACAATAGGAAGCAGATATCCATGGCACTCATTTCAGTGGAAGCAGAATAAATGGAAGAGATTCAAGCTACATGTGAGGCTATCTGGATAGGAAAGATCTTGGCTGGTTTGTTTGGTTCTCATTTAGATCCGACAGTGATTCATTGTGATAATCAGAGCTACATTAAACTCTCGATTAATCTTGTGTTTCATGATAGATCTAAGAATATAGATATATGGTATCATCATATCAGATATTGTGTGTAATGGAAGATCATGTTGCTTCAATACATTCCTACGGAATATCAGGATGCAGACATTCTGACGAAGGCGCTCACTAGGAGAAAATTCGAATACCATAGAGATAGGATCGGGGTGAAGGATAATACCTTTCTTGTTGAGAGGGAGTGTTGAGATTCAACAAAAATATCCTAGTGAAAATTATGCACCTACACTAGGATGGAGCCTCAAGATATTTTTAGGTGGAAGTCTATTTTTAGATGATGGGCAAATTCTATTTATAGATGATGTCTATTTATAGATGGTGAGTGTATTCTATTTATAGGTATGTTGACTATTATTATCCCTTAATAATAGTTGGACAAAAAATATTAATCTATTCTCAATGAGCACTTGGAAATAGTTAACTGAAGTGGAAAATCAGTTAACTATAGGAAATTCAAATTCAAAGGTTGACTGGTGGGACATGCAAGTCGAATTAGTTGTAATTGAGTGATTCCAAGTTGTAACAGAGTTGGATGTGTAGTTATGTGAGTTGTGAAGAAGTTTAACTTAGTTAAGTGAGTTAAGCTTAGTTGTACTAGTTGTAACTAAACTTACACTAGTGAGAGATCAATGAATTAATTATTAATTAATTCACAATTAGTGGTCTCACATGCAACTGAAGATTTACCACTGTTAACTACATGCATGTCAGATCCAGTGGAGACCCAATTGAGATAACAGGTGAAAGGGACAGTTTGACTATCAGTTTTGACATTAGTGAGTGCACTCATGCAACCACACATGAAACGAATGTGCCAATGAGGAATTCACAGCCTAGGCAAGAGGGATTAATTCATTGCAGGGATTTCCATCAGCAGGGATTGCGGAGAGGAGGCAGGCTGTCTGGAAGCAGTAAATTGACACATGAATTTGTCAATTTTTGTATGATAGTGTGAGATGATTGTATATTGTACTGAGAGCTCTTGGATTAGAGTTTTGTATGATATTGTTTCATGATCCATGATATATACATAATATATGATAGTGGGGTTTTTAGCTTTATGCTTTCCCGGTAAAACATCTGTGTTATGTGTGAATGATCTTTAACCAAATTTGAGACCCAAAACTAGCCTTTCGGATCTGGAGAGGGATCTCTCGAGAGGCGTGATCTCCGTGTGAGATATGGCTCTTAAAACAATGGATAGATTTAACACCTTTGATATAATGGGTTATGGTTATATTGGCACAAGAAGGTAATACTTGGGCTATGGAGTCGATTCGAGAAAATGATAGAAAAAAATGACTTGGTGACTAAACTTGAGAGGATAAGGCTAAGCGAGCAACAATATTCAATGTAAAATCGTAATGTGGTGGGGAGAAAATATAGGAAGTAACTTGAAGCACCGCTATGGGTGAATTCAGAGTTAAATTTTAGAAGAAAATGTTTTGTCTAAGTGGCACGAACAAGGGGCGCTGCGCAGTGAATCCAAAGGATCGAAAATTTGTTTCGAAATAGACAAAAAAAGATAACAAGAAGCACATAAACAAGAAAGGGAAAAAAATACATCCAACTGCTACAATTAGAATCTTTTCATCAAATTGCAGGACTTTTTCATTAAGTTTCGGTCGAAATTAAATTACATACAATAGCTATCGTCTATACTAAATTTTCCAACCAACTTGGCTTACATAGAAAAAATCAAATATATAAATGAGGGTGTCGCTTGGGATACCCTATTCTTATAACTGTTATCTCTACAAACTAAGGAACCAACTGTTCTGCCTTACAAAACTCTTCATATGATTTTTTCCAAAAATAGAAAAATATCCATCTGGCTACATCAAAATTGTTATAATCCACCATGGGGATTTGGTTTGTCGATCAGGTATCTGGGTATACAAGTGTTTGTCAAAGTCTCGTTGTCTACTGTAACGGCTTTGATCTTATTTTGTGTGTTCATCTATTGGGGGGAAGTGTGCACGATAAGTGGATGTAGATAGTCACAGTCGTTACTAAAATGGTAAAACGCCTTGGGTGACGTTTCCTTCAAAATTTATAACATTTGTTTTTTGTTTGTGAATACAAGAAAGAACTCGACTAGTCTTGTTTTTTCTGCTTGTTGGCAAGATTTGCGTGGGCTATCTCCTCGACCACTTTGAATTACCTGGAATGTCTGGAATTCCTCTCTTCCGACAACCACTGTGCTTCATGCAACTATACAATCCTGTCCTATGCCTCCCAGAGTTGTATTTTTAGCCACGTCGCATTCCCCTCGTGACCTTGTGTTGTTGATGCTTCTGTGATCTTCGTCGCCAGCTCTTGCATCAGTTTCCTATTTTCTTGGTATATTTTGGCAATGGATAGATTTTCTTTCTTCAGCTGCTGAGATTTATCTTTATAATTTGAGCTCGAGGAATCCATCCTCGTCATCTTGCTCTTTCTTTCTCAGCTGGTACCTTCCAAAGGATCCAAGCAGACAATGCACATAAGTAATTTTTCAGCAATCGATCATGCATGCAACCCATCTGAAAGTTTAGTTTCCATAACTTCGTTCTTCTTCCATGGCCTGCCTCTTCTTCGAGGTATCTGCTGCTGAGGAGACAAGGTTTCCACCATCCTTCCTTCCTGCACAATTTCTTCCTTTCCAAGTCCCGAGTGATGTGATGTCATCGTTCCCGTAGGTGAAGGAAAAATCTCCCTTTCACCTTCGGGGAAGCCCATTCTGAGAGAAAATGAATACCGATCGCTTTGGGGATCGATTTTGGTGATCCTTCCACTGTGTGTACCCTTATTCATGTTATGAGAGGTATCCATAGCGCAAATGATATCTATCTTGCATGTAGTGTATCGAACGGATGCCCAAGATGGGGAATTCGATTGACCTTGACCTATGGGAGAACTCACAGATGAAGCCTAAATCTGAGTTCATGAATGTCCTAGGTGAAAAACCTTTGGGATTTATAACTGATCGGGAAGAAAGGAGAAATGTGCCGGAGGGAATTGAATTCATGGTGACCAGATGTTCCAACTCGAATCACAGATCTTCCATAACACCTCCCCATGTGCAAAGTATATGCGATAAGGTTTTCAGGGCATACGTGATGCGAACGCTGGGATTTTTCATTCCTTTGGCCTTCATGATGAATTAATAATAGTTACATAATTTACCAACATGACTTCCATTAATTGTCTGACTTGACCTGGAGCACATAGAGACTAATTTTGACAGTACCCAACCTTCTGGAAACGACATGCTCCTACCATTTACACATGTTTTTGACTCTGACATCCCTTCTCATTTCCAAGGGCCAACCAACCACTTGTTGACTTCAATCATTTCATTTCTACGTACCTGAATTCACATGTTTGGACACATGGGCCATTACTCGACTAAAAGCCGACTCTAAATGGAAAGAAAAATGGCGGCGCTAACAGCTAGATTCAACGGGGATGCTATCCTCCCCGTGAAGTAGCAAAGAATAGTAGACTAGGTGTCTGACCATTGGGCCTTATTTTGAATCTTCAACAATTGCAATATGAAAAAAGGACACAACCTAAACCTATTGACGCGGTTTCGAAAAAGACTCAGCATCAAACTCAGGGCCTTCACTTCAGGCTTCAATTTTATGCTGACCTACTGATTTGACACAAAAATAAAACGACTATTTACAATGACATATGGCTTAAATGAAATTTATTTCATCAGATAATGTTTGAGGAACCTGACGTTTACAGGCCCCCAACCAAGGCATTTTCCATTTAGTTCTTCAAGAAAATAAGAATTATTTCCTCAATGTGAGATGATTTTGAAAGGACTCATCCAGAGGTTATCGAACTTTTCATGCTTTCCTTTGTCCTCAATCCTCGCATCCCATCTCAACACTAGATCACCCAACTGGAAATCCTTTGGCTTGGAACACTTGTCAAAATCTTTCTTCATCTTTTCCCGGTGGAGATGTGATCGATGGTACAATTTTTCCCTCATTTTATTTGTGTGAACTAGCTGGTTTATTCTTCTTTGTGCGTCATTTGGTTCAGCCTCCTGCTCTTGCAACAGTTTTCTAATGGGTAGTCTCAGTGTAGTAGGAAAAATGGCATCTACGTCGTACACAATATGGAAGGGAGACATTGAAATGGATTTCTTAGTGGTAACTCAATCTGCCCATAGTGCATAGATAAGATTTTTATGCCAAGCTCTCTTATTATCCTGGAGTAGCCTTTTGATGATCTTGGTTAGGATTTTATTCAAGGATTCTGCTAACCCATTTCCTTGTAAGTAGTACGTCGTAGAATGCCCCAGGGTTATATTGTAATCCTGACAAAACTTTTCCATCCTCTTAGACTTGAATGCGGCTGCATTATCTGTTATGATCTTGACGGGACACCCGAACCATGAAAATATGTTCTTTTCCATGAATTGGATGATTACTGCGTCAATAGCATGTTTCATGGGAATTGCTTCTATCCATTTTTTGAAATAGCTAGTGGACGTAAGTTTCCATTTGTGATGCGCCGAGGATGGCATATTTATTTACCCTATGAAATCCAAACTCCATTGCATGCACGGTGCCTCGACTAAGATCATGTTTAGTGGCAGGGGTTGCAACTTCCTTCTCCTGTCGAAAATTTGATATTCGTGACAGTTGGAGACTTCTTTGTACACATCTGCGAAGATGGTAGGCCAAGAGTAGCCCACCCTTAGGATTTTGTGTGTGGTAGTTTTCCAGTAATGGTGTCCCCCGTAGTTTCCTTTGTGAAATTATTTTGCGGCTCACTTCACATCATTATCTAGCAAACAACTCAGCAACATTCCCCTGTGATCTTTCCAGTAGAGTGAGTTGTCTAGGATGCAGAACTTAACCTCTTTAAGGTTGAGAAATCTAGCCTTAGTCATACTAATTCCCAGAGGGGCTTGGAGAATGTTCAATACATAGATGATATTGACATACCATGTTGAATCGACAAACTCCTGGGACAACCGCGCAATCGCTTCTTCTTGATGACTCTCTGACAGATTAGCGATGAAATTCATTCCCACTGCGTCGCAGTCTGACTGCGCCATTAGCTTTGCCAACCCCTGACCATTAATTAATTTCGTAGGCTTGATCTCCAGGTCATATTCTAGCATGACCGCTATCCACTTGTCTCTCCTTCCTTCGGGGTCGAGCTGAGTCAGGATATCCTAATTGAGTTGTTGGGCACATAAGCAATGACATGGGAATGCAATATGCACGTCCTGAACTCCTTCAAAGCCTTCACTAAAGAGTACGCTTGCTTTTCCATGATGTTGTATCTTAGTGGATCATCCCATGGTGTCTTGTTGAAATAGGCTATAGGCTTCTCGAAGTCTTATTCATCTTTCTGCAGCAGCACACCGAAAATCGTATGCTCTGAGGTGAATGAAAACCGGATGAAATCCTTCGTGAAATCTAGACTAGATAACACTAGTGATTTAGAAATTCCACCTTGATATCTTCAAATGATTTCTTGGCCTTTGGGTTCCACTTGATCTCATTTCCCTTCCTGGGCATGCAGGTGATATGATTTATAATATCTGCTAGATTTGGGATGAATCTCCTCAAGAAGTTTACTTTTCCCAGGAAGGATTGCACTTCCTTTTTACTGCGTGGAGTGCCGATATTCAGGATTCCTTTCACCATGCTAGGGTCTATCTTGATTCCTTCCCTTGAGATAATATGTCCCAATAGCTTCCCTTCTTCCACCCCGAAGTGTGACTTCTTAGGATTCAATGATATGAAAAACTTCCTGCACTTCTGGAAATCTTTCTTCAAGTGCTCAAGGTGTTATTCGTCAGAGGTAGAGTACACCGTGATGTCATCCAAATAGATCACAATGAATGATGTCCATTCCCCTTTGGAAAGTGGATCCAGTTTTCATCAGGCCGAAAGGCATCTTGGTGTACATGAATTTCCCCCATGGAGTTGTGAAAGTTGTTTTTTCTCTATCGTCTGGGTGGACCATGATGTGATTATACCCCGAAAAACCGTCCAGCATGGACATCTTCTAGGACCCCACCACCTTTTGCAGGATGTAATCCATTTTGGGAAGAGGATAGTGGTCCTTGAGGGACACCTTGTTTAAATTCTGGAAGTCTACACACAGTCTTATCTCACTGCTCTTCTTTCTCATGGGCACCAGATTAGCTACCCATTTAGAGAATCGAAAAAAAACAATAATCTTAGCATCAAAAATTTTCTTTACCTCTTTCTCAATCAATGATAGTAACAAGGGGGTTTATCCATATCAGCTTCTGTTTGAAAGGATTTTTATCTTCCTTGAGAGGGATAACATGCTTGATCACATTAGTGTCATACACCTTCAAATCATCATAGCTCCATGCGAAAACGTAGGGGAACTCCTTCATGAGCTTGACATAGTCCCACTTGACTTCTGGGCTGAGTGTCTTCGGTAACTTGATCATTTTGGGATTCTCCTCACTCCCGATGTTGCAATCTTCCATGTCGTATTCATTTGCGGGGATCTTGGGTTTTATAGCCACGTTGTTTTTGTCAAACAACTTTTCCAGTTGAACTAACCCCGTTGGAATGGTGTTATTCTTTAGTTGTAGTATGTCCCTTCCCACGATTTGGTTTTGGAAAGGGTCATCATTATTGTGCGCATCTGCAATCCCATCTTCATCACAACAATCTTCGTCATCAATGTTTATGTTAGCGAAATCGTCACTCATCTGAAGAAATCTTTCTACCTACTTGTCATCGTCAAACACCTACCAATATTTGATATTATCAGGCACTGTCGGCCTATGTTTGAATTCAATCTCATATTTTTTGTTTGGGAATATGGGGATTTTTAAAGCCAAGCCTGAGGTGGCTAGCGCATTGGTGAAATGATTTTTCTCCCTTGGGATATTAGATATGTCATACTCCAAAAAATCTTCGAGGAGGTCCAGTGCCAAGTTCTTGTACGCTTTCAGCCTGGGGTTCTTCATCTGATATATGCCTTTAACCTGGTTTATGACCAGTTCGGAGTCTCCATGCACTGCTATCCTCTTTGCGCCTATATCTTTCAATACCTTCAGGCCTAGAATCAAAGCCTCGTACTCGACCATTTTGTTTGTGCACTCGAACATGAGCTTGTATAAGCGTAGTTTTGTGCCCGTTTTAGGGGGGTTTACCCACATGTCGGTCCCAGCCCCTTCTCTGTTGACCGCGTCATCAAAAATCATGTACCATATCCCATTTTTCACATGGTCCTCCGAGTCGACGCACTCTGTTGCTTTCCACATGGTTTCTTCATCAGCTGCCATGATGGTTGTTGGCTCTTCTTCTTCAAAACTCACATCATTGTAGAATACAAAAGAACAAACCTCAATGTCGATGGAGTATATGGGATGGGTATTTGGTTGCATCTTACTCCTCACCATGTAATTCAATGACACTTCTCTATACAGCCATATGTCCTGGCCAAAGATCATAATGGTGGCGTATGACATGTCCATTTCCAGGGCTCCCTTTAACTTTGCAGCCCATGATTTAGATAGCATCATGCCAAATTTTGGGGGTATGTCTGCCATGACCATGTCCATCACCATGTTCTTCAAAGGGATCTGGGCCAATGACATAACCAAGTCTTTAATGAGACCCAAGCACTTTACTTTCCTCAAGTCAAAAGAGAAAATGTCCTTGTAAGGTCTAGTGATATCCAAACCTAGTTCATCCATGATCACCTTTGGCATGAAGTTGTGCGATGTGGCAAAATGTAGCATGGAATTATGCATGGTCATGTCATGAACCTTCAAACTGACATAGAACGAAGGTACGTCTTGAGTATCACTTGTCTCCTCAATGCGCAGACCAAACAAAATAATAGGGTGATCATCTTGAACATTCAGTGTGTCAGGGGTCCCTCCCATTTTTAGCATTTTAATCATTTTCTCCTGGCATTCACCCCTTCTAATAAGTTCGTTGAAGGGGAAAAAGATTTTGATTTTATCCATTTCTTGTTCAAAGTTAAAGGGAGGGAAAACTTTCTCTACCTCTTTTCCACCCGCTTCTCGGCTTGCTTCCAGAGTTTTCTTCAGGGTCTCCTCCTTCGACTTTTCCTTTTCCATGACATCCTTGTTCATGTTGTCCGGCCTTGGTCAGCTTGTGGAAGGGGTGTTCGTTGAAGGTTTCCTTACGAGATTCATCTACTAAGGCTTTGTGGATGCTTATTTGATCCTGAGGTTATATTTATTTTGGAAATGCATGATGGCATTCTGATAACCCTTTCTTAACTCTTATGTTTCCCAGGACAATGTGTCATTAGTTTCCCCAATCCATGCATCATCCGTCTCCAGCATAACACCATCATTTCTGCTCATGTACCGGTAATGTTCTCTCTTCGTCAGAAACATGCGAGGATTCTTGTCATCAAAACAATGCATTTGGTCCTCGAACATTTGATCAAATTCTTCATCCGCATAGTTGTTTTGGAATAGAGGCCTTGTTTGTTGGTCTCCTTGATCTCTCTGCTCCCTCTATTCCCTTTTCCTAATCTGAGGGACTTGACCCATTTTGAGGTTCTTATTTTGGGGTTGGGGGCCCTGCTTCTCCTTGGAGGCGAGTCTGTTTCCCACAGACATTTTCTCCATCAGTTTATCCATGGTTCTCATCATCAAGTCAAACTTTTCATCCATGGATCTCGATGTTGATGGTTGCGGGTCTCCTTGGGGCCTCTCATTGCCTCTATTGAATCGTTGTTTGATCTTCCCCGAGGCCATCATATTTACCTTGACTTCAATCACATTGCTCATTATCACGTATAGACTTGCTGATCTTCTTTCTCTCAACAAAAAGGAAAAATTATTGTCAAAAGAGTCAGTGTATTGCAACTGTGCAGCCCCAGGAGGTGGTTGGACTTCTGCCGGAATCAAGTTATAAACTTTCATGAAACGAGCTGAGAATTCTTGCACCATCTCTTCCGGCACCTTCTTCATATTATTGTATCGTGTTAACAACTGCAAGGGGTTCTTCTTGTCTCCCCATCTATTAAAGGTTGTTTCGAATGTGGAAAAGTCCTGAATAGTTGTTGATTGCAGGGCTTTAAACCACTTTCTCACCTCCCCCACAAAAATCTGCGTGAACAACCTCATTTTCGCATCTGCATATTCTACCTCCTCTAGGTTGACGAAGTCGTTGAACCAATCAATATGCTTTTGGGCTGAAACGTTCCCTTCAACATCGTAGAGATTAATCCTCTGGTTGTAATTTTGATGCAAGTCATGTAGTTGGGCTGGCAGAATGAGAGGGGAAAATATGACAGCCATGGCTCTAGGAGGATTTGGGGTTTGAGGGATATTATTAGATATCAGAGCTTGGAATCTCTTCTGGTCGAAAATGATCTCGTCCAAGATGGTTTTTGACTTAGACCTGAACAAGGTTTGCTCAAAAAACATGTCAAACTCAAGGACATCGATGCTTTGCACACTATCTTTTGGTAAGAATAGAATTTTGTCCAGGTAATAGAACGGGTGTGGTGCTTGCTCTCTAGTCCTGCGCATAATTTTCTTGGGGTCGTACATAGGATCTGTAGGGTTTGGGTCAGGATTTTCTCTAGTATAGATCATCTTCGGAGCCAGGGTTCCTGAACTGCACTACTTGGAGCTACTGGTATTTTTTGACTGGAGTCACCGGGGTAAATATTTCAGCTGGTACAAATGTTTTTCCCTTTGTTACCCTCAGGGTCAAACTACAATGTTATTCATTCTCCTAAGGAAAAATCTATTCAATTTCATTCCCCAAAAATGACGCCAGAATGTTAGCACTCTGTAAATATGTTCGGTTGATAAACAAACAATGGAGGTAAATTTTTCAACCAACTTTGAGACCCAAAACTAGATTTTTGGATCTGGAGAGGGCTCTCTCGAGAGGCACAATATTTGCACGGGATATGGCTCTTAAAACAATGGCTATATTTAACACGTTTGATATAATGGGTTTTGGTTATATTGGTGCAAGAAAGTAAGACTTGGGATATGGAGTCGATTCAAGAAAATGACAGAAACAAATGACTTGGTGACTGAACTTGAGAGGATAAGGCTAAGCAAGCAACAATATTCAGTGTAAAATGGGAATGTGGCAGGGAGAAAATACAGGAAGTAACTCAGAGCACCACTGCGGGTGAATTCAGAGTTAACTTTTAGAATAAAGTTTTTTGTCTAAGTGGTGCAAACAAGGGGCATTGTGAAGCGAATTCACAGTTTCCAAAATTCGTTCTGAAATAGACAGAGAAAGATATGGAAAAAGATAACAGGAAGCACATATGCAAGAAAGGGAAAACAATACATCCAACTTCTACAATTAGAATATTTTCATCAAAGTTGCAGGACTTTTCTATTAAGTTTTGGTCGAACTTAAATTACATACAATAGCTATCGTCTATACTAAATTTGCCAACCAACCTGGCTTAAATCTAAAATATCAAATGTATAAATGAGGGCGCCGCTTGGGATACCCTATTCTTCTAACTGCTATCTCTACAAACTAAGGAACTGACTGCTCTGTGTTACAAAACTCTTCATATTATTTATTCCAAAAATAGACAAAGATCCATCTGGCTACATCAAAATCGTTATAATCCTCCACGGGGATTTGGTTTGTCGATCGAGTATCTGGGTAGACAAGTGTTTGTCAGAGTCCCGTTGTCTGTTGTAACAACTTTGATCTTCTGTTGTGTGTTCATTTGTTGGGGGGAAGTGTGCGCGACAAGTGGATGTAGACAATCACAATCGTTACTAAAATGGTAAAATTCTTTGGGTGATGTTTCCTTCAAAATTTCTAATATTTGTCTTTTGTTTGCGAATAAAAGAAAGAACTCAACTAGTCTTTTTTTTTCTGCTCACTGGTGAGAGTTGTGTGGGCTATCTCTTTGACCGCTTCACATTCCCTGGAGTTTATGGCATTCCTCTCTTCTGACAGCTGCTGTGCATCACGCAGCTGTACAATCGTGTCCTGCATCTCCCGAAGTTTTCCTTTTAGCCACATCACATTCCCCTCTTGACCTTGTTCTATTGACGCTTCTGTGATCTTCATCACTAGTTGTTGCCTCAGTTTCCTATTTTCTTCGTACAGTTCAGCGATGGCTAGATTTAATTTCTTTAGCTTCTGAGATGTCTCTTGATCATTTAAGCCTAAGGCATCCATCCTCCTCTTCCTTCTCCTACTTTCTCGACTGGTACCTACCAAAGGCTCCAGGCAGACGACGTGCATAAGTAATTTTCAAGTGATCAATCATGCGCGTGACTCATCTGAAATTTTATTTTCCACAGCTTCCTTGTTCTTCCTTGGTCTGTGTATTCTCTAAGGTATCCACTACTGAGGAGACAAGGTTTCCACCGTCCTTCCTTCCTGCGCAGTTTCTTCCTTTCCAAGTCTTGAGCGATGTGATTTTGTTGTTCCCGTAGGTGAAGGAAAAATATCCCTTTCACTTTTGGGGAAGCCCTTTCTAAGAAAAAATGAATCCCAATGCTCTTGGGCTTAGGTCTAGCAATCCTTCCACTGCATGTACCCTTGTTCATGTTCTGAGAGGTTTCCATAGCGTGACTGGTATCTATATTGCATCTAGTGTATCGAGCGAATTCCCAAGATGGGGAATTCGATCGACCTTGACCTGTGGGAGAACTCACAGATGAAGACTAAATATTAATTCATGAATGTTCTGGATGAAAATCCTATGGTATTTATAACTGATTGGGTGGAAAGGAGAAATGTGCCAAAGGGCACTGAATTCATGGCGACTAGATATTCCAAATCGAATCAGAGCTCTTCCATAACACCTCCCTATGTGCAAAGTAAAATCAATAAGCTTTTTAGGGCATACGTGATGCGAACGCCGTGATTTTTCATTCCTTCGACCTTCATGATGAATTGATAATATTTACAGCATTTACCAACGCGACTTCCATTAACTAAATGACTCAACCTAGGGCACGTAGAGACTAACTTTGATAGTACCCGACCTTCTAGAAATGACATGCTCATACTGTTTATGCATTTTTTGACTCAGACATCCCTTCCCGTTTCCAAGGGCCAACCGACCACTTTCTGACTTCGACCTTTCATTTCTATGTACCTGAATTCACATGTTTGGACACATGGGCCATTGCTCAACTAAAGTCCGACTCTAAACGGAAAGAAAAATGGTGGTGCTAACACCACCTTTTCCTCAGATTGAGTCGACTCATCTAAATCATCTTCTTCATTCCTCAGTTCATATCGCAACATATTAGGATTATTCTTGGTTTGAAAATATTTCTTAGACTTAGATTTACCTCAGACTTCCCAAAATACCACATCTTGACTGTACATTGTTCTCCTTGATGGAGGATCCTAGAGCTTATATCCTTTCATCCCTTCTCTATAGCCAATGAAAATACATTTGGTTTCTTTCTTTTCTAGCTTTCTCCTCTTTTCCTTGGGAACATGCACAAATGCATCACAACCAAATACTTTGAGATGTGCCACCGAAAAATTCTTACCAAACCATACCTCATTTGGATTTGTTTCAACTAGAGACAAAGAAGGAGACATATTCACCAGATATCTTTTAGTCTCGACTTCCTCCACCCAAAATTATTTTGCGAGCCCAACACCATCAAGCATGCTCCTTGCCTTGTCCATCAACGTTCTGTTCATTCTATTGATAACTCCATTTTGTTGTGAGGTATATGGTGTTATTTTTTTGTGATATTCCACACTTCTTAGAGAACTGATCAAATTCCTTTCCACAAAATTCACCATCAATTTTATTTCTCAGCACTTTAGTCCTCTTCTGTGTCTCATTTTCCACAAGAGATTTAAACTCCTTAAATATCTCGAAAACCTATGATTTCTTCCACAGGAAATATATCCATGTCTTCTTGGAAAAATCATCTATCAAGGAGACAAAATACAAGGATCCACTGAGTGAAGGAAAAATAACTAGGTCAAGCACATCACTATGCACCAGTTCTATAATCCCATTTTCCCTTGTCTCTCCAGATGGAAACCTTACCCAAATGTGTTTCCCATATATGCAATGTTCACAAAATTCAACTTCTAAACCACATTCAGGAAAATATTAGACCATACCTTTTCTTTGCATAGATCAAAGTTCTTTTTATCTAATGTTTCCCATCCTCTTGTGCCATAACCTGGTCAGGTCGATCTCATCATGTCTTGTCAAGTTGGTTTGAACCGACTTGGCTTGAGTCAAGTCCAGTTGTATCGACATCGCGTCAAGTTGAGTCATAGTCGAGTTGATTTTAGGAGAAATGATGTTATTTCATCTAGTCGAGTCAACATTCCCTAACAACTTGTACAAGGTACCAATCTGAACTCCTTTCATTAATACCATCGCACCTCTGACCATTTTACATGAATCCTTCCGAAATAGAGTATGCACACCTGAATCACTCATCTTACTGAAAGATATCAGGTTTCTTTCCAAACCTGAAATGTTTAGCACACCTAGAATGGTTCTTTTCATCCCATCCTACAGTTTCAGTCAAACTCTTCCCCGTTTGATAATTCTAGTTGTCGAGTCATTCCCCAAGAACACATCACCCCCATCAAATTGTTCATATTCACATAACCATTCGTTATGTGGTGTCATATGATAGGATGCTCTTGATTCTATCAACCAAACATCTTGATATGACTGTGTACTAGTAGACACCAGGAACACATCACCTCCCTTCTTTGAGGTTGTCTTTCTCCCAATCATCTTCTTCTCGTCGGATCTAACACTGACTTCTGTTTCCTTCGACTTACAGTCCTTTTTATAATTCCCAACTTTACCGCATTTCCAACATATTCTCTTCGATTGAGCCGAGGATTTATATCTACCCTTCAAATTTAACTTTCTATTAGAGAATTTGAATTTATCTTTGTCTATCAGTCTACCTCTCACTACCATAACATCTTTGGTCGATCATTCCATGTTATTTCTTCTCATTTCTTCCAAAAGTAGAGAAGAAACCACGTCCTCTAGCGCTAGTGTGGTTGCATTTCTCCCAATAACCAGGACTAACCTATCCTAGGAGTCTAGAAAAGAACATAATAGGATGATACACTTATCCTCATCGGTGATATTTATATCCATAGACGACAACTGGATTAACACGGTATTAAATGAATTTAAATTCTCAGTCACTAAACCACCAACACTCATCCTCAGAAGACACATTTTCTTTCTAAGAAACAACTTATTTACCAGATATTTCGATTGGTATAAGATTCCTAGCTTGTGTTACACATTATTTTGGTCACCTTGATGATGACTTTGAAAGCATGTGGTCAGGCCCTCATGATCATATTTTTCTTGAGAAGAGTGACCTTTTTTCTCCTCTACAAATCTATTTTTTGAAAGGATGCCCCTCTTGATCATCTTTTGCCTAAGAAGAGTGAACTTTTTTCTCCTCTGCAAACCTATTTTTTGAAAGGGCGTTGCAGGCTTCCCATATAGTACAGTGTGAAAATCAATGATTTCTGCAGGTTGCTCTATAGTTGACCCGCGAGATTTCCGCAGGCTACTATACAAGTAGGGTGTGGCGATGTTTAAAGCCAAAAGAGGAAAGGGTTTCAAGAAGTTTCTAGAAGAGGAATCTTCTGGAATGTGAGGTGGCGTCCATATGGTTACAATCCTACTGAATTCTATGATCTAGTGGGATCATCCTCATCTCTTTAACCACTTCATCTTCTCCTATATAATAATGGACTTCTCATGGAAAAGGTTAAGAATAGTTAAGCAAAGTTGAGCAAAGGATTGCTGGAAGAATAGGCTAGAAATTGTGTGGAGAATACTATTTCAGTTGATGCTTGAGGCTTGCATTCACCAATCAAGATTTTGAATATCATCTTCATGCAAGCTCCAGAACAAGTATATGTGTGTATTGGGATGAAGGACCACTAAAAGGGAACTTGTGACATCAAGGCATTTCGGTTGTATCTTCCACTTTTATTCAATCTAATACAGTGGCATGTTTATTTCCCATAAAATCATTCTCACTTTATTACGTGACTCCTTGATCACATGTTTAAGTTTTCATTGAATCTATCATAGTTTCTTTCACTTTGGTTGGTTTGTGTCATTGCAGATCTAGTTTCCCAAGAGCATCGGAGCAAAGCAGGAACAACAAAGATATAAGGAAGCGATCTCAAAGGTAAGTCATCAATTCCTTCTTTTCTAGTTAGATCAATGATTGTAACTTAGGGAAAACATCATGTCCTGTCCTATTTTGTTCTAGATCTAGGTAGGTCTACAGAGACTAGTTCATGTCCGCATCTACTAATTTATCCCATAACAAAATTGGTGACTCCACTAGAGATATGACTTGATTATTGTTTTTCGTTGGCCATTTTTTTTTCCTACTCCTTTTTATTTGATTTCAGTCTTTGAGTCTGTGGGAGATCCATTCAGACTCCCTGAGTTTAAAAGTTCACAAAGATTTTTTCTCTTTCCCTCAAAATTCTTTGATTTTTCAAACGTGTGCGCACTGCACACTATACATAGCCTGTGGAAACCTTCAATTTCTGCACCCTAGTGGTTTTCTTCGGTGCATACTTTCCACACTCTACTGGTTTCTGGCCTGCGGAAATGCTAGATTTCCACACTGTAATATGTTGTTGACCTGCAGCAGCGTCTGAGAAATTTTTTGAGTGGGGTCTTGACCTCTGGTGATGCCCAGGTTTTGTTTCAATCAGCTGGGGGTAACTTTTAGCCAGTGTTTGAATATTTTCTCACGCTTAACACGTTTTTGATTGGGGTTCGAAGATCGAACACCTCTCCTTGTCTTTTTCATTTTTCATTCTTGATCTTTAACAACAAGGACATAATCTCTGAGCTTGTATCTGAGTGTTTGTTTGATTAAAGGTCCTGGTTTGGATTTGAAGTTTTGTCTTGATTATGCATTCTAGATTACTTGATGTTTGAGAGATTGTTTCTTCACTTATATTTAGGGAGATACTTCCTCAGCATTTTTCATTTTTACCTTCGTTGAAAGATTGATTTGGGTTCTCATTGAAGGTATAAATTTTCTTGGATTACTTGTCTTTTCTCTGTCATGCCCTTGGTTTGGTATTAGAAAGGAAGAATTTGAAGTTATCCATTCTTTTGAAAAAATCATACATAAGAAAATTTATTGCATTTAAACGAAGAGAACAATTGAAGAATTTCATTGTTTGTTGGTTGTTTGAAAGTGTGTTCATTCAAAGAAAGAAAGAAAGTATATTTCATAGTTTACACCATTCCAGAAGTACCTTGTCCTTGTTGTAGATAGAATTCATCAAACGAAAAGTTGCATCATTCATTTTCTATTTGCATATACTTGGGTCAAGGTCATACACAACATCATTTTCATTCCCATATCCCTCTTGAGTAAGAACAACTTTAAAAATATTGCGAAAATCTAAAAATTTAACTAGTAATTTTTCTAGGGCTCTTTTACACCAATATTAGCTAGGCTAGAGCTTTTGAATAGGCAGTGAGACACACTCTCCAAAGCACAAAACACACAATAGAATCTTGTGATAGGGAGTGTAAAATTCCATTTGCAACATTTTGTCCTGGGAAGCCCTTCTGACACAAGAGTCAAACTTGAGGTCTTATTGAGATTAGCAGAGTTACTCACCCTGCTTTGTTGATATCGGTGTAGAGATTGCGCATATTATGGGGGTCTCTTGAAGGTACACCCACAATCATGAGTGCAATCCTCTCAAGTTGATTTCAAGCTAGATACCCTGCCCTTGCACATGGATCGGACTGTCAATTGTCTCCCTAGTCATCATTGTTGTTTTTGGTAGCCTTAGTTTCCTATACTCTTAGGGTATTAAACAAGGAGACTATGGAGGGGAAAGTCTCCACGGTACCTGGAATCGACGTTGGCCAGACTCACTTGGGATCCTTGGAGGGTATACCCACAATTGTGTGTGGGATATTGCACCAAGGTGTAAGTCCGTTAAGCAGGTCGTCAACGTAACTTTTCCACCCTAGCACAACCCCTTCTTGTCTCGGCTTCACGATGTTGGATTTCATCACCAACTAGTGACTTCAGAATAGGAAGGTCTTGTTTGCTTGGTTTTGATTCCTAGATTCTACTAGCGAGTGTTGTTTTTTTACATAGTTGGCCATAGAATTTTTCCGTAGAATTTTTGGTTCGACCAACATTGACCCTCCACGTTGTTCACGTAGGATGCAAGGAATACCTCCGAAAGATACGAAAGTTTCTCAACCCTTTACCCCTAACCCACTGCAGGATTCTCGTCAACAGAGTGATATCCAGGACCACGTACCTTCACAGCTGGAAAGGATCGATTCTCTAGAGAGCTTTCGGATTGTTTCTGACCCTCTAGAATCTTTTCGCCTACCTCCTGGATACGAGAGACATATTCTCCGACTCAATTCGTCTAGAGAACTTGTTATCGACACTTCTGGATTATCGCCCAAAATTGTCGTCGACCTTAACAAGGATCCATTGTGGACCACTGACATAGATCAGACTTCGACTTCTATAAAGAACCTTCCCACCTCAGAGATAGGAGTTGATATACTTATCATTTCCGAACCACCTGAAACATCTTACACGTTCATGGTACCTTTAGATCACTTTACCTATACAACGTGCTATTATTTTCCTGGTTTAGAAACCTTCTCAGTTGGTCCTAGTTCAACCATCCCTCTTCAGCAGGCCCATTCCACAATGGTCCTAAACACTACGATTATTCCCGCTGGGAATACGATCGCAAGACAACCTCCTATTGGTACACTACTTTTATCTAGTCAGATCCCATCACTTCCTCTTGGGTATAATGCTTTGAACACTTTTATTCCAAATCCTACCCCGGTTCCATCCGGAATTTCTGGAGTCTTCACTCCTCATGGGTATAATGCTACTTCTGGTTCTATTCTGACACCATCCCAATTCCTCTTCGGAGGGTCCCTTCCACCTTTTATAGGAGGATTCGGACCCAGTGGCTCTACCACCCTTGGAATGTCTACACCATTATTCACTTCTGGTTACCAGATTCCCACTGGGGGGAAATATAACCCCGGGGGGCACGCTCAATTTGGAGGTCAAACCCAAATTGGGGCATCATCCTTGCTCAGAGGATAACCCCCACTTGGAGGATATAATCCACTGTATGGGCAGAACATCCCCAGATTACTGGCCCAGTATTGGAATCATCTTATTCAAGGGAATCCACAATCATCTAGGAGGAAACAACATCAAGTTATCTCTTTCATACCCCTTAGTTCAGGCTAGGCATATCCCGGTTCTTCTAATCCCATTTGGGTATCGAATGTTCAATATAGTATCCCTTTGCAAGGGAACATCCCCACTCCATACAACCCTATGATTTACATTCCTCTGCACACATGTCTAAATCTGTCAGGACCTCCGCCTCATATGAAAACTTCTTATGGTCCTACTGGTTTACCGATGGGACTCCCTCCCCAAAGTTACCAGTACCCTCATGTGAATAGACAACTTCCCTTTTTAGCCACTTTGGACCTCCCTGATTTTTTTAGAATTTTGAATGATCCTATCTCACACTCTCTCCACTGGCTCGTTATACTGACCAAATTACCGTCTGACATTCCAAAATTCGACTGTAAATCAGGAGAGGATCCAAACAACCATGTCATAAATTTCCATATTTGGTGTTCATCCAACTCGTTAATGGATGACTCTGTTCGATTTCATCTCTTCCAACGAACTCTCACGGGTTTGGCTGCAAAGTGGTATATAGAACTACCACGAGGTTTCTGCACTGACTTTAATACCCTCTCCATGTCTTTCCTTACACACTATCAATTACTAATCCGTTATGAAATAGGAATCGAGATCCTAAGTTCCTTCAAACAAACTAAAGCCACTCACATATTTGATCACATTCATGAGTGGAGACGAAGACAACGTTTGATCAAACTCGAGCTTCCTGACCAGTTATTGGCAGAATGGTTCACGAAATCATTTGTGAATGAAATATCTTGTGACATTGCCATGGGTGGAGCTGTCACGGAAGAATAGGCCATTATTCGTGCTCAGTACCTTGACCTCATTTACTCACAAATGGATACTCTTTACAACTTACTCCCTGATGCACGTCATCCTTCTACTACCGCTACTTCGACTACCCCTGCTGCTTCTCATGTGACTGATGGTGTGATTGGCACTTTCCATGCTCAGCCCCAAATTGTGTAAGCCTCTGCCACCAACCCCAAGTCTAATGCTTCTAATGTTAAAAATGCTTTGTCGCCTACTCCTCTCATTGGTAAGACCTCTGAAGTTAACTCTATTCAATATACCCCTGCCGGAAAGAATAAATCCAAAAAAGGGAAGGGTAAGAATAAGGAGGATAAAAACAACCTGCAGTCTGAGAAGACAAAAACCCACCCTGCTGATGATAAGGATAAGTGCAAACCCCAATAACCTTGCCTTATTTGTGGTAACGATCACTATAAGAAATATTGTCCAAGACAAGCTGAGGTTACTAAGTCCCTCCAAGGGACCATGAAACCTCCTACACCTGCCATTTTGTCTCAACCTTTCCCTTCTCAACAGCAGGCCCAATTGGCCATCCATGACCAACCCTCCCCCTCTACTACTTCTTATGTACTCATGTGTACAGGTGATTTTCGAAAGAATGATGTTACACTTACCACTCGAGCCACATATTACTCTTCCTCAAAGGAGAAGGTTGATGATATACCACCTTCATTGGTTCAACAACCTTCTTCAACTCCACCTCTCAACGGTCCTCTTCATCTCAAATGACTGAGTCTCGACACAGTTCTTCGCCCTCCTCCAAAGGGTGTTGTTCGAAAGTGTGCCTTCAACCCTCATGCACGTGCTGCTTAGAACTACAATATTATAGAAGATCTGGCGCAAGCACCATCTGCCATGTCGGTGCTCGAAGTCCTTTAAAGTTTCCCTGCTCAATGGAAGGCACTGCTAAAGGATATAGGTGGAATTGATCCTATGGATACAAAATTGATAATTTTTGACCTCGAAGATCATATTTCGAGACTTCCTCCTCAACTAGCATTCCAAATACAAGTTGTTCTCTCTGACAATAACATATGTAGGATAGTTATTAATGAGGGTGCTTCTACCTATGTAATGTTTGTTGCCTATTGGAGAGCCATCGACTCTCCTCCTCTTACGAAATCACATAACACTCTTAAAGCCTTCAATGGCTCTGACTTTAAACCCTATGGTGTACTTCCTTCATTGCCTATTACGCCGGAAGGAAAATTGGTCACTGTTGAAGTTGAGGTCTTCGATGCACCTATCGATTCCAACCTCTTACTTGGTCATAGATGGATTGATGCGATGTGCACCGTTGTGTATACCCTTTTCTGTGTTTTACGTTTTCCACATCACGAAAAGGTTGTTACGGTCGACCAGCTAGCCTTTTTCAATTTTGACACCTATACTAGCAACATAGCTTTCATCGCGAAGACTCCGCCTAGGTATGAGAACGTCAGTGTGGGTCTACTTAAAGATTCGACTCTGATGGGTATATTCCTGATCCCACCTCCCATTGTTCCACCTCCTTTGGTTGCCTCGATCAACATGATCTCCACCTATGTTCACAATACTCACCTATCTTTTGACCCGTGGATAATACTCGACCCTGGTGATTATCTCGGCTACGAAAATCAAATGCCTTTAAGTCCGGTTGAATCCACCTATAAAGATATTCAATCGGAAACCCCTCCTACCCTCTCTATCGATGATTCATATCTTGACCCATTCCACATTATTTTTCCCACAGATGAGATGATTATGTTCGTTATGTTGATGGAAGAAACCCCCTAGGATGATGGACATCATCGTTCCAACCTCTTCCTCAAACAACACACCCTCGAGAGTTACTAATGGATATCGACTCCGTCGAATGTTGTTGTAATTTCCTCTATTCCCAAGTCTACACACGATGTGTTATATGAAGGGAACTTAATTAATATTTCACCCACCGTCCCCCTCAACATATCCATTAAAACTGGAGTTGTTGAAAATGTCCACATCAGAGCTTCATTCTCTACTGACAAGGTTGTCACCAATAAATAACTTTTCCAAGAGTTTCATGACATCTTCACTTGGAGCTATGAAGAAATGTCGAGCGTTGACCCTGATATTGTTGTACACGAAATTAAGATGTACCCCGATGCTAGACCCATCCGGCAAAGACTTCATTCGGTCCACCCCCGTAAAGCAACTTCTATTAAGCTTGAGGTCGAAAAATTTCTTAAAGATGGCTTTATTTATCCTGTGGCTTTGACTGATTGGGTATCCAATATCATTCCGGTTAACAAGAAACAAGGTACGATCTGTGTCTGCGTCAATTATAGGGATATCAATCAAGCTTTTCCTAAGGACAACTTTCCCACCCCCTTCGTTGACCAGAATGTGGACGATTGCACTGGGAGTGAAATCTTCTCTTTAATGGACGGTTTCTCCGGCTATAATCAAATCAACATCTTGCCCACAGATCAATACAAAACCTCTTTTATTTGTCCTTGGGGCACCTTTGCCTACCAGAAACTACCCTTCGGTTTAAAGAACATCGGTGCGACTTTTCAACGTGCTATGTCTTATGATTTTCACGATATTAAGCACATTGTATAACCATATCTAGATGACCTACCGACGGATTCCATGCATCGTAGTGATCATCCAGCGCACCTCTGAGCCATTTTTCTTCGTTGTCGGTTCTATCATATATGCTTAAACCCACACAAATGTGTTTTTTGTGTGGAGTCCGACCGACTTCTAGGTTTTATCGTGTCATGCCAGGACCACTGTCATTTTTTATTGCAACCCCATGCAACACATTATTACACACCAATTTCTTGGGGGAAAGTACTCTAAATGGATATTGATTCTCCAAGAGTTTTACTTAGAGTTCGAACGCACTAATTCTAAGAAATCCTTGGTGTTTGCCGAACTGATGTGTGACTTTCCCTACCCTGAGACAGAAAATGTAGCAGAGGATTATTTACCCGATGAATCCCTTTTTCTGATCAGCTCAAATGACCTTTGGTATGGAGATATCATTATATATCTCCAGACTCAAAATTTCCACCCTGAGCTATCTAGCGTTGACCGCCATTGAATATGTTAGCAAGCCCATCAGTACATTATCCTAGGTGACACTCTTTATTGCCGTGGGGTTGAATCTGTTTTTCGACGCTGTCTCACCTATGATGAAGATGAGAAAGATTTGAATGAATGCCACTCTGGAGCATGTGGTGGTCACATGTCTGTGTATGCTACTGCTCAGAATATCTTACGAGCAGGATATTTTTGGCCTTTTTTATTTAAAGATTGTATTACCGCCGTCCAAAAATGCCATGCTTGCCAAACATACAACAACAAGATAAGATCACACCCTGCTCCCCTACACCCTGTAGTTTTCGTTGGACCTTTTGTGAAATGGGGCATTGATTTCATGACTTGTAACCCTCACTCAACCGGGGGGCATGGATACATTATCGTAGCCATGGATTATTTCACGAAATGGGCCGAGGTGATGCCTACTTTTGAAAATACCAGGAAAACTACAACCCTTTTCATATTTAATCATATTATTACTCGATTCGGTATCCCACAAGCTATCATTACTAATCATGATAGCCATTTTCAAAACTTTATGATGTCTAAACTTATCAACAAGTTGGGTCTTCATCATGAAAACGCAACCCCCTACTATCCATAGACCAACGACCAAGTTGAAGAAATAAATAAAATCTTTATCCCTATGCTTCGTTGGATAATAGGAATCCATAAGAATAGTTGGCACACGATGTTGTTCTCAACATTATGGGCCTATCGGACATTCGTGAAGTCTTCTATGGGATTTACCCCCTTTCAACTAGTTTGCAGCATTGAAGTCATTCTCCCGATTGAATGTGAAATACCATCCTTTAAGCTAGTTGTCGAACTTCTCCCGAACACCTCTGTTGAAGAAGAACATCTATTGTATCTTATGCAATTAGATGAGACTCGTCGTGATGCCACCCTAGTTATTGAAACCCAGAAGAAATGTGTAAAATCCCAATATGACAAACATGTCAAGGCACGTGTTTTATATGAGGGAGATCTGGTTCTCCTCTATGAACAAGATCGTGATCTACTAGGAGCCGTAAAATTAGAATCTATGTGGTGTGGTCCATATATCGTCAAACGAGTGTTGGAGAAGGGAGCTTATGAGTTAGTAGATTATGATGGCATTCCTTTGAATGAACCCATAAATGGGCTTTACTTGAAGAAGTACTATGCTTAGATTGTGTCTGCATGAGTGCTTGTACTTTTATTGTACCATACTCTTGTGTGTTTTTTATTATTTGGTTTCAACCCCCAACTGCTTACCTTGTGTTGTGCTTGGTTTCCATATGTTGACGTCTTCTCTACCCTATATTGGCTTCACCGATGGTGCTAGCCGTAGTACTCATAACCTAGCTTCTACTACTTGGGCAATATATGCACCCACCAACAAATTGATCAGTTTACAAGGTGTTTGCCTCAGTCATGCAACCAATAATATCGCAGAATATAGCACAATCATTGAATTATTGACTGATTCTATCTCAGTTGGGATTCGTCACTTCGTTGTACGACTTGATTCACAGCTATTAGTACTCCAGTTAAGTAATGTCTCCACTATCTGAAGTCCTACTTTGTTATGGGTATATCTATGAATTCGTCTCTTGGAACCTTATTTTGATTATATTGAATATCAATACATTCCTAGGTGTCTAAATACATTAACTGATGCTCTAGCTAATTATGTGTTAGGAATACATTTGAGACATTTATAAATCCAATCACACATTACACATTGTATATAAAATCAAAATAAGCCTGTAGAAGCCTCATGTATATATATAATGAAAAAGTTTTACAAAAGTGTTTTCCATCCAAGGACCAAAATATCAAAATATAGAGCCCATGGATCATACAAAATAACATCATAAATGCCGCTCAAAATAATATCATGGATGTCACTCGTGATATCACACCACTGCCCATGCTACCCGGCGAAGTAACTGACTAAGTGAGCCAGATACGCCTACAGTACGGCATTGATAACGCCTTGGGATCTCCTCGATCGACATGTCGGGGATGTCTTCCGTCAAGCCTTCTAAGTTCTTCTCCATTGCCTCATAGTTTTCGGTGTCCCACCCCGCTACCACACGTGCCTCTCCTCACCTTTGAATCAAAGATGTGCCCGGAGGTCGATGCGGCCCTACATCTGCATAGTAAAAAACTTTTGATTAGTCTTTAGATTAAAAACACAAAAAACATCTAATATGATAAAAAATCACAAAAATACTATAAAGAACAAAATATCTTTCTTATCTAGATCTCCCCAATGATATCCCTCAGGGAGAACCAATTCGGGATCACCTCGAAATTCCAAGTCGGCATACACATAGTCATCGATCATCAAGATTTGGGGCCTTAGCCAATCAAAAAATGCATCGTTGTACTTGATTATAGGACCCGCTACGTGCCGTGCCATAAGATCACACCACCTTTTCATCCCTGGGTCTCGTGGAGCTAGTATTTCCCACTCTATCTGTAGTCGCAAATGCGAGACTCTTTCTAGGAAGAAAGATACCAAAATTGACCCATACCCAAACTATTTTAGGTCTCCATTCTTGCTCTTTGTAAGTTGGGTCTTCATGTTATGGAGCAAACCATCACACCAATTGAATACTTGGGGTTCTAGGAATTCAATGGCATATTGAAAGTAACTCTGGAGTGCCATATGGGGTGACGCACTCCCAGCCATCCATGCAATGGTGAAAAGGATGGTCCTGAGAGTTAAATCTCTCACACCTCAGATAGCCACTTTCACTTTGCGTCTTTCGGCATCATGTTCGTAGTGCCAATAGATATACTCACTCATCGGCAAGCCACCACCTCGACCTCCTTTCAGAGACACCCGTGCTCCATGACGAGATAGCCCCATCAAAAAGTAAATATCCTCAATGTCCAAGGTAAGGACATGAACACCCATGTGAAATACTTGCTGCTCTGAGTCCCACATATGGACTAGGTACTCTAATAGTCTTCGTTGGGCTCTCATGCCCTGAATCTTGAAAAACTTCAAGAGGCCACATTGATGAAGAGCATTGATAGTTCCCGAATCATTTAAAGCCATGGAGTCATCCTCTTCATGCTCATGTTCTTTCCATTCCAACATTTTTTCAAATCAAATACCTACATGGGAGTAAGAGACAATAGTTAGCATCTGCATCTAGCCTTTTGGACTTCTATTTTCATCAACACTTACTTTTATTTTTTTATTTTTGGCCGCTGTGACTGACCTTCAAGTACAATGCGAGACTTCTGCAGGCAAGACATACGGAGCCTGCACATGCCTACCGGCCTCAAAAAACGCCCAAAAAAATATTTTTTAACCATTAAAAACAAATTGTAATCCAATCAAAAGGAAGAGGATGAATATCTTACTGTCTTGGCGGATACCATTCGTCGAATGATCGCCTATGCTCCTCGCAATCGATCGTCGAAATTAGGGGTAAAAAAGGGGTTTTTGGACAAGTTTTTGATCAAATGCAAATGAAGTGGTAACAATAACCTTTTACTCGTATTTTTTACATTTTTACCTTTTTCATAATATTTTATATTATATAAATGCATTTTTTTAGAAACCCATAAGTTTAAAGGTCTTGTGAGTGTCTTGTCTCTTGCAAGAAGGAGCCTAAGGTCTTAATTAATTGGGTATGGATATTTTGTTCCATTTATTTTCTTTTCATTACACATATCGTTGCTTTTTAGGGTTTTTTAGTAAAACCTTGAGCTCAGTCTTCATTTGTTCTCGTGCTCGAAAATTTATGAGAACACAACTGATTACACTTTTGTCGTTCTTTCGTACTCATCTTGATAACACAAAAAACGACACACATGGAGTATCATTTAAGCTCTTTTCACACTCCTTAAAAATGAAACGATTGTCGAGAGACCTTGTTCTGTTCACCCTCATAAAAGTATTTGAATAAAACATTCGATGGGCAATATTTTATCACTTTTTCAGTCATGTCAAACTATTTTACGAAAAAGGAACTAAGAGAGTTCTCTTTTAAGTGTTTTTCCATACTCTATAAACATGAAAAACCTTCGAGTTTTCTATCTTTGTACTCGTTAAACAAACATCGAAATACCCATATGGGACCAAACCACTCCTTCTTAGGGTTCATTAAAAGTACTCTGAGGGATTCATCCGAAGGATGAAATTACATTACAAGCATATGTTATCCTCCTCAAGATTGTGTAAAAATAAAGAGGTACTCGCTAGCAATGGTGGGGGAATATTTGGGAAAGGAATGTGTCTCTGTATTCGTGGTAGTGGTAGTACTAGTCAATCTTGGACATGACCACCCCCTTAATCACTTGAATCTGGGTTGGGAAATCCATTTGTCTCTCGTCTGACCTTCTGCAAGTTTACCTCTTGGGTCGTCTTTGAGTCAATGCTGCCAACACTGTCATCATGTCATCCATATGTTCAAGAGCAGGTCTGAATAATCTCTCTCTCAAGTTGGCCATCTGTAGTTGTCAATTCCTACCATGTCAGCCTTCCCTGTGTCAGTTTCAAATCATATCCATGTTCTATTCTAATCCTAAATCTGTTACTTATTTCACGTCATTGATGGGGGATACATCAAGGACCTCCTGTGATGAGTCTATTCCTGTCGACTTCAACTCCTTATCCAGGGATGAGACTTAGAAATCATTTAGTAACTTAGAGCATGTATGCCTTAATGGTAGGTTTCTTCGCTTTTGACAGTGGATTCACATCATCGATCCTTGATCAAAAGATTCCATCAAATGTTCTACTTCGGCTCATTTATTCAAATTCATTGGATTGTTCTACAGTACCTTGGGTGTCATCGACATCAATGGTGATTTCCCTCATGCTTGTTAATAATTTTCATTAATGACCGTTAATCAAGCAGTTTCTAACCATGTTCGACTTCAACGCTTGTAATCACATGGCTAGATTCATACTTACGGACGATGGGATTGAAGACCCTGGATCTCATCCTTCATGGTCTAGGTTGTGATGGAGTATTTATTATTTGTATTGGCACATAGATCCACTTTGTATGTCTCGTGGCTATGTTTTCATTGAAGTATTTTTTCGTACATAGATCCACAGTGTATTCCTGGTGGCTATGTAATATTTTTGATGACATGGATCCACGGTGTATTATTGGTGGCCATGAATTACATTTATGAATTCAATCATTTGTAGTTTGAACATGGGAATGCCTACTTCAGACATGGTATCATCATGTCCAGGTACTTGTTTCTTTGCAGGTTCTCGATTGGTGCGTCCTTTGTTTCTGACACACACACACGTATTTTGAAAAGTATTTCGGTCATCACAAGTTATGAACTCATACTTTGGGGGCATTCTGTTACACATTATTTTGGTCACCTTGATGATGACTTTGCAAGCATGTGGTCAGGCCCTCATGATCATCATTTTCCTAAGAAGAGTGACTTTGTTTCTCCTCTTCAAACCTATTTTTTGAAAGGACGCCCCTCATGATCATCTTTTGCCTGAGAAGAGTGACCTTGTTTCTCCTCTACAAACCTATTTTTTGAAAGGACGTCGCATGATTCTCTATAGTTGACCCATGCGATTTCTACAGGCTTCTATACAAGCAGGGTTTGACAGTGTTTGAAAGACAAAAGAGGAAAGGGGTTCAAGAAGTTTCTAGAGGAGGAACCTTCTGGAATGTGAGGTGGCGTCCATATGGTTATGATCCTATTGAATTCTCTGATCTAGTGGGATCATTTTCATCTCTTTAACCACTTCAGCTTCTTCTATATAATAATGGAATTCTCATGGAAAAGGTTAAGAACAGTTAAGCAAAGTTGAGCAAAGGATTACTGGAAGAATAGGTTGGAGATTGTGTGGAGAATACTATTTCAGCTGATGCTTGAGGTCTGCATTCACCAATCAATCTTTTGAAGATCATCTTCATGCAAGCTCCAGAACAAGTATATGTGTGTGTTGGGATGAAGGACCACTAAAAGGGAACTTGCAACATCAAGGCATTTCAATTGTATCTTCCACTTTTATTCAATATAATGTAGTGGCATGTTTCTTTCCCATAAAATCATTCTCATTTTATTACATGACTCCTTGATCACATGTTTAAGTTTTCATTGAATCTATCATAGTTTCTTTCACTTTGGTTGGTTTGTGTTATTGCAGATCTGGTTTCACAAGAGCACCGGAGCGAAGCAGGAACAACAAATATATAAGGAAGCGATCTCAAAGGTAAGTCATCAATTCCTTATTTGCTAGTTAGATCAATGATTGTAACTTAGGGAAAGCATCTTGTCCTGTCCTTTTTTGTTCTAGATCCAGGTGGGTATAGAGAGATTAGTTCATGTCTACATCTACCAATTTATCCCATAACAACTTGTCCCATGGTTTCTTGGCCAAATCTTCACCCGAGACATTCAGCACCATAGAATCTGCAAGACAAATCCATATCATACTTCTTGATTTTCCTTCAAGTTTCTCCCATTCTTCCATCAACATTCCTATTGAATGGGTACCTAGACAGACCGCTATCCATTGTTCTCAATATACAATAATATATTCCATTTTAATCTTCCAGAGCTCAAAATTCTGGCCACTAAATCTTTCTATCTTTATTCTAGAAATTCTCACCATTCTTTACCATGATATTTAAAACAATTTTTTACTTACGACTCTTATTGTACCTAGGGTTTACTTCTCATATTCAATATTGGAAAATTAATATCTAGTATACTCACCAAATAATTACACTTCTCTGATAACTCACTTGTCAGGGCAGACCTAAGCTTTGATACCACATGTCAGGAAATGCAGGACACTTCCACTAATCCTAGAAGAAGAGAAGAATAATTTAATCAAAAACGCATATGACACAAACAATCACACAATAGACCAATATTTTACCCTGGGAACCCTTAACCGAGAAAATCGTCATTCTTTTGAGAATTATGCTCTCTTGTTGTATTATTCAATCAAAATAAAAGGTTACATGTCTAACCTTGTTCCACACCTAAGACACAATTGACATCATACCTTCTTGCACAGGAAAGAACAACCTTGTGCCAATTCAACTTACATATACATGACTTGTTGGACACACCTACCACACTTAGAGGGGGCGTGAATGAGTGTGGGACTCTTTTTCCCAAAACTTCCCTTTTACACAAAACTCATTAGTTAGCATTCAACTTTTACTCATTACTCATTGCTTTCATTTATAACCAGTCAGATGTGAACACATATCAGCAACACATATCAACAATATATCATCAACAAGTCATCACCATAAGGAACGCAAAGAACACAAGATGTATGTACAATTTTTCCTTTTATTATGGACAACAATCCAGAGTTTTATCAGCAACAATTGAATAGAGTACAACTCTACAAGAGCACCATCTCTATAATGCAAGACTCATATTACAGCCTCAGCACAAATTGAGATGAGGCAACAATCCTCAACAAATATCAATCTGTAAATAGGTATGAGATCTGTCAGTAGTGCAACCCACGTGTGTACGCGCCTTGCATCACTACAACCCACATTTCCATGCAGCCAATGTATAATGCAACATGCGTATTCTTATGAGAAACTAGGGTTTTTCTTTGCTTGACATGCTCAAATCCTATGCAACCTCCAATCACTTTCTCTTCTATCTTCCACAATGTCTCAGTGATAGATCTGAGGCCATAGAATGCAGATCTGGAACCTGCCTAATCATCCAAGAGCTTGGCACCAGCTCAAACACAATTCATCACCATTATGTCCACCATATGCTCCCTACCTTCAGACATCCCGCATACATACTCACCCTATACACATCCAACCCGCGTATACCTCAATGTATATGCACCCTATACATAGACAACCCATGTATGCATAAGAAACTAGGGTTTCTGAAGTTCTGAGAATTTTTTCGTCAAGATCTCCAACATTGCCGAAACTTTGACGCATCCATGATATCCTCCTCTCGCTCTCTTCCTCAGAATAGATATTCAATCATGCTCAAGAGATCCACACCAAATATTCTCTCACAAGAAGCTCTCCAACAATACTCGACAAGATAATCTCACTAGAAGCTCTCCATTGATCCACAAAAAGGATTCTCACCAAATGTGCATTTCACAAGAGATCCTAACTTCTTATTTATACTTTCGTCTTCTAGGTCATTTAACCCATTTCTAGTTTGTTTAACCTATTTTCCTTATTTTAGGGTTAACCACTTTCCATGAATAGAAAGTTCTCCAATACTTTATCATTTAAATATTACTTCTTGATTTTGTCACTTCTTTTTATTATTTAAATAATCCACCTTGACATTGTCACTTTACTTTATCATTTAAAGAATGATTTCTTCTTTTCAAGCACTTTGACTTCTTTGACCTTGGGGGCTTCAAGCCTTCATATGGGGGTCCTCCAACTTCATAAGGCCATAGCTCTCAAACTGTGAGGAGTTATGTGACATTCCACATACCACCAGAAATGGCATGACAAGCACTATCCATCTAGGATAGTTTCACCAACAACTTCATTGATCTTCATCTCATTATTCCACATACAAGCATAGGTCCTCCTATCATTCTTCTAGGATAACTCAATCCGCAAAGTGTCTTCCCGTGAGGGATTTAACCATAAGGGGACCACTTTGGAGTTCATCCATTTGTGCACCTTATCAATCATGATAAGACAATAATGAGTCATATTTTCATCAAACAAATTATGCATCATCATGTATCAATGACAACTCATTGATTCATCTTCATCTATGCATCATATCAATGATCCATCTTTATCAATTAGTTTTCACTTTGACATCTATGATTCTCATCAAGGATAATAAATATACATTGTTCATCAATCATCAATCAATAAATTACTTAACATCAATCAATGACATCAATCAATCAAACCATTTACATCAATGACATATGATCCAACAATCTCCCAAATAATCAAACCATTGGCATTAATGACAACATGATCCAACAATATCCCCCTTTGGTATTGATGGAAATATGAACATTGATGTCAACGCCAATTACCAATTATTTATGTCAACATGTAGATAAGGCATGCTTTAAATAAATAGTCAATGTGACTATCTCTCCCCATCAATAAACAACAATGTTGTTCGCACCCAATTCTTCACTAGGTGAG
>ML781693.1:112623-134644 GCA_009831015.1 Picea engelmannii | reverse complement strand
CTACCTGGAAAGGCCCAAGCCATAGGTTCTGAAACTTGGAATGTTTCCCTTTGGGTTCATTCGCCCTATCCCACTTCAGGACTAAATCCCCTACTTCAAAGTTCTTTTCCTTAGCTTTATGTTTATCGAACCATATTTTCACTATCTGTTGATGAGCCAATAATTTTGACTTATCCTTTTCTCTCTCTTCATATAGCATGAGTAGAGTGTCGATCCTCTGTTGTATGGCCGACAAGGGTTCCTCATTAGAATCTTGAGCCAATTGGAGAGAGGGTAGATAAAGACCGTTTGGGAGGATGGCTTCATGTCTATAGACCAGAAAGTATGGGGAATTCCTATGGATTCTTTGGGTGTGACCCTATTGGCCCATAGGAAATTATGTAGTTGATTATGCCAATTTATTTGGTTGTCTGTAACTGTCTTCTTTAGTATCCTTACCAGATTCTTGTTGGTCGATTATGCCACATTGTTTCCCTGAGGGTAATAATTTGCAGAGTACTTGATCATGATTCCTTTTTCCAGAGAAAACTCCATAAATTGGGTAGAAGAGAAGTAAGCTTCATTATCAAAGACTAGAATAGAGGGGACACCAAACCTCATGATCAATTGTTGTTCTATAAATTGGATTACTATTTTCTCATTTACGTGAGTCAGAGGAATGACATCTACCCATTTTGTGAAATAGTTTGTGGCAGTAAGAATGTACTTGTGTATTTTGGAAGAGCTAGGGGAAATTTCCCCTATGATATCCAACCCCCACTGTTCAAAGGTATGGAGACCGTTACATGCTGAAGTGGGATCGTTGCCCTTTTTTCCTTGCCAGCTCTCATTTGACATGTCTTACAATTCCTAGCGTAGGTATGAGCATCTTTGAACAAAGTGGGCCAATAATAGTCGTCTCTCAAAATTTTATGAGAGGTGGTATTCCCTACAAAGTGTCCTCCGGAGGGGCCATCATGGATATCCATCATAACCTTGTCGGTGCCTACTCATTTGATACATCTCAATAATACCCCATCATAATTGATCCGGAAGAGTACCGAATTTATAAGATGATACTGTGCATATTTCAATCTTAGGGTTCTCCTTTCCTTAGGGTTGAGGTTCTCGGGACAAGCCTCGTGATGCAAAAGATAATTCAAATCCTTGTACCAAGAGTCTCATGTTGGGGGAGATGTATGTCACTTCGTTGCACCATAGTGCCATTTCGTTTTCCCATCCAAAATCTTCATTTGCTTGATCCTGGGATTCGACTGTGAGCTTACACAAACCTTGTCCTTTTACTAGTTTGGTAGGTTTTATGTCTAAATCAAATTCCTAGACTACTTCCATCGAGTTCCCTCTCCTTTCCCCCATTTCTTGTTGAGTGAACAGGGATTAGACCGCAGGGTGCAGCACAATCACCTTAGTGTGATTTTTTAGAATGTAGGATCTAAAATGTTTTACTGCCTTGTAGACCATGTACACCTATTTATCTATGGCAGGATAATTAAGCTCGTCTCCTTGAAGATTAGTACTCATAAAGGACACTGGAGCCTCGTTGTTGTCATCATCATTTTGGGTCAAAACCACGACGAGCGATTGGTCGGAGGTGAAAGTATACAGGTTAAAGTCCCTATTGAAATCGGGACTTCACAACACCGGGGCTCGAGAGATGATGACTTTGATATTGTTGAAAGCATCTTTCCATTCATCATCCCACTTGAATTCATAATCCTTGTGAATCATCTTTTGCAAGGGCTTGATGATTTCGGCGAAGTCGGCAGTGAACTTCCTCATGAAATTGATTTGCCCAAAAAAGGACGGCATGACCTTCTTGTTATGGGGGAGAGGGAGTTGAGCTATGGCCTTAATCCTTTCGAGGTCTATGTGAATCCATGCTTGGGATATAATATGACCTAACAACTTTCCTTCCTTGACACCGAAGGTAGTTTTCTTAGGGTTTAGCAATATACCGTACTTCCTGCATCTCTCGAAAATCTGAGTTAAGTGTTGGATGTGTTCTTTTCTATTCCTTGAATACACCATTACATCGTCTAAATAAACTACCACACACTTATTGGTGAGTCCCCGGAAAGCCACGTCCATGGTCCTTTGAAAGGTTGCCCCTATGTTAATTAAGTTGAAGGGCATGCGCTTATAAGCGAAGGTTCCCCATTTGGTTCAGAAGGTAGTTTTTAATTGGTCTTCTTCCGTAACCAACACTTGGTTGTATCCTAAAAAACCATCTAGCAAGGAGAAAATATATGATCCCGACATGGTCTATAGGAGTTGTTCCATTCGTGGAAAAAGATAATTGTCCTTTTCTGAGGCTCTGTTGAGGTTCCAAAAATATACACATAGTCTGATTTCTCTTGACTTCTTCCTTAATGGAACAATTCCCTACCCAGACGGAATGCCTAACTTGGAAAATTATCTTCACATCTAAAATTTTCCTCAACTCCTGATACATGAGAGGTTCCAGGGATGGATGGTACTTTTGGAGCTTCTATTGGAAAGGCTTCATTTCGGGTTTTAACGGGATAATGTGTTGAATGATGCGGGTGTCATACATTTTTAAATCCTTGTAGGACCATGCGAAAATGTCCTGGTATTGCCTAAATAATCTAAGATAGGCCTTCCTCTCTTCCTTAGATATAGTTTTTCCGAGATTTACATTCTTCGGGTTCTCTGGAGAACCAAGATTCAAAGTTTCATAGAGGGGACAAGAGCTACTAGTCTTCATGTTTTTGGGTTCTTTAAAATGATCCTTTACGAATAGAATTTCTAGATTATCTATCCCCTTGGGGATTGTGTGGGATTTCAATTTTCCAACATCTTTTCCTGTTCGGGGATTGGTCTCAGTTATCTGATCTCGGATTGCTTCATCATCTATGGCCAGGTCTTTGAAATTGTCTTGATTGGTCAAGAAGTTTATGATTTTCTCATATCCTGCAAAGACCTTCCAATTGGAAATATTGTTCAGCACCAACGGTCTATAGAGAAGCTCCACAGTAAATCAAGAGGCTTCATAATATTCTAAAGGTGATAGTCGGGAAGCGGCTGTGGCCAAGGAGTCAGCAAGAACGCTTTTTTATCTTGGGATCGCAGCGATATTGAAAGCGTCAAAGCACTCCATTAGCCTATGCACCTCTTGCTGGTAGTTCCTAAGATGAGGTGAATTACAATGAATAGTATTCCTTACTTTTATAACAATGATCTCAGAACCCCCAAAAACCTTCAATTCCTTGATACCCAAATCTATGGCTTTCTTTAACCCTTGTACTAGAGCTTTGTATTCGGCGGTATTGTTGGTACATTCGAATTCTATCCTATAGGACAGGAAATGATGTTTACCCCTCTGATATATGAGTATGCACCTGGCTCCTGACCCTTCTTGTGATTTAGATCCATCAAAATAGAGGGTCCAAATTTGCGAACAATATTTTCTCCTTCCTCTCCCCTCACGCATGTTTTGTTCTCTGACCTCTTCCTCCAGAATTCCTAGTGCAGGGCTCTGACAGAAGAGGGTATCTCCTATCGGCGTCAGGGATTCTTCTCGAAAGATCATTTTAGAGTTTTGAGTAAGAAAAACATTGGTTAGGAGAGGAGAAAAGTTGTCGAAGTGAGAATCACGAGAATAGTTTCCCAATATGGGGAAGTCAGTGGAGGCTAGTTCATTTGGGGTTTCCAGATCAGTGACCATATGTTTCAAATATCTTTCCCTATCAATTCTGATCATGTTCTTGTATCCCTTCAGTGGCATCCAAAGGTGTGTCCAGTCAGTACTGAAATATCCGTTCATCTTTTCAGACCAATCTCGGCTCAGCAATAGTCCATACGCCTCAGGGATGTCCATAACAATGATGTCAATGACCTGCACGAAATTAGGGTGTGTTTCTATCCTGATCATCATGTCTTTGAGCTCTCCCATGACCTTGACCTGGTTCCTATCTAGTTGTATGACATGTTTATCACTTTTGAGAGGAACAACACTTAATGTATTACATACGACCATGGGCATGACATTAGAGGATGCCCCCGAATCGACTAGGCAATTGTGAAGATTCATGTTGAAGACTTCAAACATCAAAAGGAAGGGCGACACAAAAGGCATTTATTTCCTACCTTCCGAGAAGGCATTCACAGTTGGCTTGTTTGTTAAACTTGTCAGGGGGAGAGTCATGTTCTGACTATTGTTGTTGGTCAGGTCTCCTACCAAATTCAGATATTGCAATAGGAAGTCCTTCTATTGAGGAATTCTACATACATCCATAACTGATATATTAGATTTCATATTCTTCAAATCTTCGACAACATTATACTCTAGTTTAGGGGAATCTTGGGTGTGGATGCTTATAATCCTTTTACCATGGGTGAAAGGCATCTTCAGGCGGTCAGGAGTTAACTTACTTTGTGAGGCCCGAGGGGAGTTGGCATATTTCAAGCCGCGTTGGCCCTTACTATGTGTTTGTACTGTTGATACCTTTGTGGGTTGTTCTCCGGACTCAAACAGGTCACCTGAAGACGCGATCACATCGGGATCCCATATCAGCCTGGTTGTGTCTCGTGGTGGGTCAGCTTCTTCCTGGTCTACACTATTCATGGTCATACTACTTGACTGTTCGATCAGGGAAACTTCATCCATAAAATGATTGGCCATTAGATTCATGGAATGGACCCATTGAGGGCACTCTCTCTCCGAGTGGTTTTCTTGGTGATAAGCACAGAAAGAATCAGACACGACATTCCCTGGGTGAATGTTTAAGTTGGTTGGGGGAGGTTCAATTTCTTTGAAAGGCTGATTGCTTTTAAAGAAAGGATTATAGGGTATTTGGCCTTGGTTTCCTTCCCCTGCGCTCCTTTTCATGTCTATAATCTCATTCGATAGTTTATTGACCATGCGCTACAAATATTCTATATCTCCATTACCTTTGTCAGGAGTTTGTTCAGCCGACTTTCCCGACGATCTGGTCAGAAGGAGTCCTTTTCTAGGGGGAGGTTGGCTTTCTTTCCTCACCAGATAATCCTGGCCTTATTTACATCCTTTCATCTGGAATTCTATCATCTTGGCCTCTTCAAAAAAAATTTCAAGGGTTTGTTTGGCAGCTCCTTTAACGAACATGGAAATAGAAGCCGGGAGCACATTGGCATACACATCGATTTACAATTCTTGAGTTGGTTTCGTCGCGGGATGGAATTTGTTTATGATGGTCATGAATCTTTGATTGAAATCTTTGAACCTTTCTTTTGGGGTCATGGTGGTTGCGAACAAATCAGACATCAAGGCTCCCATAGTAGTTTCTTCCGGAAATTTGTCTAAAAAATCCTTTTGGAATTTAGTCCAGCTAGTTATGGATCCTACGGGCAAATTAAAATACCACATGGAAGTCGAATTTTCAAACGTGTATGGGAAAAGTCTGCATACTACGTATTCATGTTGAACGTTCATAAGTCTGATCACGAGTATGAATTTCTTGATGTGATCTTCGGGCAAACCTAAAATTTCAGGATCATATTTGGGCAACAACTTTTCCGGGTGTCGGGGAAGATTATGTACTCATCCCGAGATGGAGACAGCGTCTCCAGCCAACCAAGGTTGGTTGTCTTGAAGTGGAACTTCTCTTTCTTCCCGATGACCATTGTTCCCTTCCATATATTTGGAGTTAGAGTCCAAATCTTCTTCTTCCAAAAAGTCGTTATGTTCGGAGATGTCACCGGCTGGCGTCTCAGGTATTAGATCAAGAGGCTCTTGAATTTCAATAATCGAAAAATCTATTAAGTCTTCGACAGAGTGTACTAAAAATTCGTCGGGAGTGTTGACTACTAATCTACTTTGTTCTTTTCTTTGGGGAAGGATGGGGGTGAAGGGAAACGCATCGATTTGTCGTGCGTAGGCTCTGGTAATTCTTCTGAATTGATTCACTTCCTCGTGAGGGAGGGCGTAAGGTATTTCAGGGTGAAAAGGTCCTTCCTCAGAATTGGGTGAGTTATCCACTTCGGGAGTACTCAGTAATCGTGGGTTGTCTGTCGGATGACTAGCCATGCATGTGGGCCATTACGAATCTATAGGTTGTTTGAAATATCATATAACTTATATACTCAGCCATTCATTGTGGCCCTCCTTCTAGTGCTAGTTCTATTGATGGGGCCTAAATCCCTTGATTCAACAACAGGAACCAAACCCACCACCAAGGCCCAATTAGACTCTATAGCGTTTGGAGTGGAATGGTTCTCCAGAACTTGTGATCTAGCCAAATTATCGATGGGCTTTGTGTTTTCTAGTGGAGGCTCTTCCTTCTGTTAGGACAAATCCTTTTCTATATTTCTCTTGGGTGGGGCTGATACGAGAGAGGAAATCCAGTATAAACCAACTTGACAAATAATGAGATAGAGATTTTAACTAGAGGGAAGAGGTCTAGCTTGGGATAACCCGTTGCTCAAACATGCATACATTGATTCTATGTCATAGAGCCTAGACATTAACCAAATGAGCATCCAATTACTGTCTGAGAAAGAAAAAAGAACTAATTTAACAGAAGAAAACACATAAGTAATCAAGATCATGGTAAGAAAAATAATTCATCTACCATAACATTCATCACATAACAACACAACAATTTATTCTCATCATTAAAGCAAAGAACATCAAGACATTGCACCAGATAACTTGACAATAGAATTAGTTTATCTTACTCATTTACTGCATCATTCATGGAACAAGAAAGGAATTAATTATTCTCCAACTCCAATCACATACATATGATAAAAATATTTTATCTTTGGCCCAGAAGGACTTCTCAATTCACAACAGTTTCAAAATAATTATCAACAGCCAAAAAAAAAAGGAGTTCTTACAACAACCATCGACCCTTTACTCATCGGTCGATGTCTCTATTTATAATCTAAAATTCAATTGTAATTAACGGCTAAATACAATTTAGGCCAAACAAAAATTGCCACGTAGAGTGGGCATCCAATAGTTTCTTTCAACAGTCCACCTAATATGCCTCTTGAAAAGGATGGCTTCTTTCATATTCAGACCAGCTGATAAATAGATTTTCATGAGTTTGAGCCCATGGGAACCTGTGTTGTTCCATAGGGGCAGCATATGCTCCTCTGATGTCTACTGCATGTGCCCAATATTTTACCAAACTGGAGTTCAACAGTTGCAGCATGGCTCGAGCTCGAATCAGATGACCTGCGAATTGTTGCAGTTGTCTTGGCATTGCATCGGTGACTTTTGTGCTCCCTTCGACCCAAAGCGAGTCTTGTATTGAGTGTGTCTTGAGAACATCGCTCAGGTTAGTGAATTCATCATGAGTGTCGAATTTAGGGAGACCGACATCTTTCATTATTTTATTAATTTTACCCCAGTGTTTCTGGCACTTGGCCCATTTCTTTTGTATTTCTTGGTGTGGGTCTCGTGTCATCTTCGCCCAATATTTGGTGGATTTCTTCATGCGGTCTAGACTAGTTTTTCCAACCATCCAAATTCCATGATTTTCCCTTCCTCACCCATGTTGGACCGCTTCAGTGTATTTGAGTCTCACTACCGCTAACTGTGCCTTTTCATGCCACTTTTCCATCTCTTTGCATGTTGTGAGTTCCATAAGAGTATCCTCCTAAAATTCGACTATGTTCTCGGTCAACAGGTGCCTTTCCTTTTTGAACTCGTTATAAACTCTGTTGAATTCTTCCTTTAGATATGCAGTGGTCTGTGTGGCCCCTTTATAGTATTTGACAAGATGGCATAGGTGTTCAAGCTCCTCCCGGGTGTCGGCTAGTTCCTTTTCATCTCTCCTAGCTCTGTCTTGGGCGACATCTGAGAGGGATTTTCCTATGTCAACCAGTTCAGACGTGCGAACGTTTGTAGTGTTGATTAGGTTCTCTTTTGTGGTAACCATGATGGATTGATCCAAAGTGATCTTTCTCTTCTTCGCGGTCCTTTGAATGATGGCCTTCCTCTTTTGATCGTAAGAGATCGCATAGATGTCTGCTACTTTGTCTACGGGTTCTGGTATCTATCGATCTCCCCATGAGAGGTTGTTTTTCAGACTACCTATGGTTTATATTCACTCAGGAGTGGTTTCTTGAATTTATTCACTCTATTTTGTGGATCCATCATCTGCTTATTGTTCGTCTGGGACTTGAATATTGGGCGTGATGGAGGCATCGAGTACAGACTCATTGCTTACTTGTTCGTCGGTCGTAGAGCTGTCGATTCTCTTTTGCGGAGTTTCACCACTCGGTCTTGCTTCTGCTTCCTTTTTGTCAGATTCTCTTGTGTCCAGGCCACCTTAAGACCTTGTTTCCATCTATGAGGCCTTCTTGTCTTGGACTTCGGGTTCAAGGAAAGTGATTTTCTCGAGACCCTTTTCTTCTTAGACTCGCATCGGGGTGTCGTGAGTGGGTTCTAGACTCTTTTGGTTGCTGTAAATATGTATAAGAGTACTCAAGGGATTGGGCACTTGTGTCTTTATCCAGACCCAGCCTTTCTCTGGTTGAGTTGTCCCTTATTTTGAAGGATCGATCGGTGATGTTGCGAGTTCAAGGCTGCCCAACCCACGGGCATTGTCGGGGACTGTGGACCTGGGATTATTTGACTCCATCGGGATATTCAGAACAATAGTTGAGGCTTCATGTCCTATTAAAAGGTACAGGTCATCCCGCATCCGTTTCATCAGCAACTCGGTTTGCTGAAACAACAACGTACCCCTTTCTCGTGTAGCTTGATCTTCCAGAAGATCCCTAATTTTTACCGAGGATTCCTGGTGAATTCCCGCAGCTTCAATGTCTTCTTTGGGATCGCTTATTTCTTCATCCAATTCATGTACAACTACTTCTTCCGGGCATTGTTAATTTCTTGAACCGCCTACTCCATAAATGTCAGCTGCTCTTCGTGATTCATAGCTCTGAACCTAGTTGCTCAAGGATCAACTCTCCTGGACGCCACCACATTCTAGTCTTGGGTGTTTTCAGTGAATATTTCATCTTCGAACTGGTCGTGGGCATAGGGCCAACATGATGATACCTATGACGCGTGTTGTAGAACCAATCCCTTGGGATCGTGTTTGCGAAATGAGCCAGTTTGGAACCGAAATTCTAATTGACCTAGATCAAGTTTCTTAGCATGCACGGTATCTTTGACCATGCAGAACCCAATATGAAACCCATATGGTATGAAATCCCGCTTCTTGTCTTTTACTAAAGTTGCATTGTATCCTTGCAGGATGTTCTGATAGAAAATTTCCCATAACACTAGCCGGTCGGGAACATAAATGGGTAACAAGTGGGGTGCTCCTGTGGCACCAAAACCTCTAATGTAGGTTTCTTGTTCTTCCAAATACCAGTGGCCAATTTTGTCTATAACCTTATTTTCTTCATCTGATAATCTAGGGCACTCTCTTCTGAAGAGAAAGGAGTAAATGCGTGCAATAAATTTATCACAAATAACAACATAGGATTTTTTGTACCTATTTTCCCATAGGATGTTGAAGTATACATGGACATCCATCTCTAAAGGGTGCCAATTTAGATTCATCCCAGCAAAAGTGTTCCTGGCACAGATCACGTCCAATAGATATGAAGTCATCTAGAAGGCGGGGGTATCTTCCTCCTTCAGATCCTGAGCCTGTCTTATGCAGGTGCTTAACTATTTGGAGATGATGGCACCCCAGTTGAAGCATGTGCCTGAAATAGCGATTGTAAAAGCCAGAGGCATCCAAGCCTCTGAAAACCGGGAACAGTCTTTTTCCCCATGCAACCTGCAATGTAAATCCATGAGGTATATGTATGGTTCCCTGAGATTGACCATTGCGTACCAGCCAATAGTCCGGTTCATGAATTTTTTGTCTTCTCTCCAGCAAGATGACATGATTTTGCTGGTATCATTTGACACATAGAAACTTAAGATAAAATTTGTGCTCAGCTTTAGCTCAAAATCTTTGAGCTTATAGTAGTTTTGAACCTCTGATGGCAGGAAGACTCTGACGCACTCACCGTTATCATCATTAATCAAACACTTTTGGGCATCAATGTGGTCCATGATCCACTTCAAGATCTTAATGCTTGGAAAGACTAGAGATCGTCTTGCTACGCTGTGTAGATAAGCCCTACGAATATTGGGGAGGACCTCATCGTCGAGCTTCCACGTTTTAGGATTGCTATGCGGGGTATATTTGAGGGGTTCCTCTTTCTTGATTTTCTTGAAAACTTCTTCCCAGCGAGAAAATGCCATGTTGGCTCCAATACTTGCCTCTGTGTGTCCAAAAGCTGGGGGCTGGAAAAAATGCTCCTTGGTGATTCTCTTAATGACAGATACTAGTTTTGGAATGAAATCTAATTTCCTTGCAACTGATGGGGAGGAGCCTTCTCCTACTTCAGATTCCTGCAGCTTAGGGACTATTGGCAATTTCCTAGTGGACGAATTCTTCAGAGGTATTATTACCGTAATTTAAAATGTTATTTGAGCATGCGTGCAGGGCAACATTGGGTGAGAATATATAAAATGGAGTGCAAAAAACCAATAAGCGAATCCATACCTATGATGTTGGCTAAGATAACAGTTTTAATACTCACTGGACTTTGAACACTTCCTGTGGACTATTAGCTTTTCTCTCATGTCTGCCCTGAACTTGTTGTTGCACAGAATGGGATCATACAAAATGACTCGAAAGGAATATAACTAGCAGATACTATCAGTCATATCAGCTAGTTAATACGAGTTATGAACTCAAATTCAAAATAAACCACTATTAGATTTTTCTGTGGATAATTTTAACTGGTTGACGACGAAGGCATAGATGGAGACGCATTGTATCGGCAAGTTTATTGGTTCCTTTTGAGTCATGCATGGGTCAGTCACTAATGCACGATCTACGCATTAACTGAGAATCGTAATTGTAACATACCCACCACACTCTGGGGTCAACACATCTTGTCACTTGGGGAATGAATCGAGGATTGATTATTATCAGAGTGTGTAATTACATCGATAGGATATTGATGAAACTTTCGATGTCGACGATGTAGGGGTTGGCTATCGGGGGTTTTACTCTTTCTTTCGTGCGGTGTGTATTATTACATCTTTCTATCAAAATCAATCGAATCAGTCTTCGGAAAACTCCTTCCCAAGGTTTATTCATAGGAAAGAAACATTTCATCAGCCGAGGTCGATGAGGGTCGGTATTCGGCTACTTTGACTCTCCAAATGGTCTTCGCCACCATCATCTTCCGCCGATGCCGAAATTCTCCTGTGAGTTGGGAAAAAATATGGGTCGTCGATTCCTCAAGTAGTTGTCAAGTATTTTAGAGTTAAGATGATTCCTCGTTGTATGTTCAAGTGAAATTTTAATCAATTAAAACGTGAAACATATAAAAGAAGTGAAGGATCAGTTTCAAGGCCAAAAGGAAATAGTCGCAAAACTTTTAGGGTGTGTTGAGCACTCAACACATCCTTAGAAATGATGTGACCTAAGAGTTTCCATTCCTCCACTCTGAATATAGTGTTTTTTGGGTTCAAGGATATCCCATACTTTTTGCATATTTAAAAAAATTGGGCGAGACATGCAATATGATCATCACTGTCCTTGGAGTAAACAGTAACATCATCTAGGTACACCACTACACATTTTTTAATTAACCCTTGAAATTCCACATCCATGGGTCTTTAGAAAGTATATCCCACATTGATTAGCCCAAATGGCATGTGGTTGTAGGAAAATGTTCCCCATTTAGATTAGAAGGTTATTTTCAATATGTCCTCCTTTGATAGTAACACCTGGTTCTATCCTTAGAATCCATCCAGAAGTGATAAAATTTGTGCTCCCGATATGGTCTACAAAATTTGTTTCATAGAGGGAATAGGGTAGTTATATTTTGTTGAAGCCCTATTCAAATTTGTGAAGTCTATACATAAGAGAATTTCCCTAGAATTTTTCTTAACAGGTACCAGATTGGATACCCATGCTAACTTCCTTACTTGGAATATTATCTTTGCATCTAATAGTTTCTTAAGTTCTTTCTGCATCAAGGGTTCCAGATATGGATGGAATGTTTGCATATTTTGTTGGAAAGGATTGACCTTAGGTATTAACATGATAGCATGTTGAATGATCCTGGTGTCATACATTTTAAAATCCCGATAAGACCATGCAAAGACATCCTTATACCCTTTGAACAATATTAGGTAGGCCTTATTTTCCCCAGGTGACAATGATCTCTTGAGGTTGATTTTTTGGGGGTTATCAGTAGTTCCTATATTTATGACTTCATAGGATGGACATGAACTGTTGGTTTTGATATTTTTTGGTTTTTAAATTTCTCTTGTAAGTCAAATAGGTTATCAAGACTAACTACTCCCTGAGGCATAGTGTGGAGTTGAGGTTGGGTCAGGTTACTTCCTTCTGTTGGGTTAGGGTATTGATTATCGTACTCTACTATAATTTTTTGAAAAACTTCATCGTAAATAGCCAAGTCTCTAAAACTAATTTCATTAGTCAAAAAGGATATAATTTTTTCTCTCCTTCAAATACCCTCCAGTTAGAAATGTTATCTGGGACCGAAGTTTTGTATAATAATTCTATGGAAAACCTCGAGGCTTCATAATCCTCTAAGGAGACAACCTTGAAGCTATTGTGGCCAAATAAATGACCAACTTATTTTTGGATCGAGATATGGTTGTGATGTTGAATGCCAGGAAATTTTCTATCAGCCTATGAACTGTGTACCGATAGTTCATAAAATGGGGGGATTTGCAATGGGTAGTGTTCTTGACCTATTGGATGATAATTTCCAAATCCCTGAAGACAACAGTTCCTTGATGTTTAAATAAATATATTTCTTAAGTCCTTGAACCAACGGCTCATATTCAACAATGTTGTTTGTGCATTTGAATTCCAATCTACACGACAAAAAACTACGTTTTCCTACTGGATTAATAAAAAGCATCCTGCACCAACCCCTTCTTGAGATTTTGATCCATCAAAATACAGATTCTAGATTTCGGAAATAAATTTTAGAACTCTCTTGTCCCAGTCCATCTTTGGAATTGGCTTTTTAGTGTTCTCGGATTGATCATGGAGATTCTATTTAGAATTATTATATTGCTCAATTATTTCAAGGTTGTCATGAAGTGATAAATCTGACTTCTAGGAGAAAAATACATTCGACACACATGGTGATAAATTATCGAAACCATAATCACATGAATCATTCCCTAAAATGGGGAATTCAAGAGAGGAAGGTTCATTAGGGGCTTCCAAGTCTGTAAAAGTATGCTTCAAATATTTTTCTCGGTTGATCTTGATCATGTTGAGTTTTCCATTTAATGGTAACCATAAGTGGGACCAATATATACTGAAATATCCATGTAATGTTTCAGACCAGTCTTTACTTAATAGAATCACATAGGCCTCAAAAATGTTTACAATTATGATTTCTATGACCTAATGAAATTTTGGGTTAGAGGCAATCCAAATCATAAGGTCCTTTAACTCCGCAATAAATTTAACCTAATTTCTATATAATTGAATGATATGTGTTTCAATTTTGGTAGGGGTAGCATTTGGCTTCTTGCACACTGAAAGAGGAATAACATTTAAGGAAGCACCAGAGTCAACCAAACAATTGTGCAATTTCCTGTTATAAATTTCAAAGGTTAACAAGAAAGTTCAGATAGATGATCGAGGCTTCTTATCAGCCATCATTGTATTCATGTTAGGCCTATGGATCTCCTAAAAACAATCCTTTACCCAATATTGAATTTTGGATTGGATTTAACATGAGTTTGTCGTCCTCATCCAGGTATGGAAACACTAAATCTTTCTATTGAGGAATTCTACACAAGCCCATCACCAAAATGTTACCTTTTAATTTCTTCAAGTCTTCTACCACGTTGTACTCTAGCTTTGTTGTTTCATGAGCTTGGAACTTTGGGACAAATTCATTGGTGGGGTCGATTGAGCTAAAGAAACATATTTTGCAGGTCGCTTAGGAGCTTGTGCAATGGCAGGTTAATTCTTCATGACGAGTGCCTTGCTCCTAGTTTGGACTACCAGAATTTTGATAAATTCTTCTTCTTTTGTAGGAATGTACAAAGATGATGTATGACTGACATCCCACAAAACCATAATTGTTTTATTAGGTGGTTCACTAACCTCATTTTCTATAGTATTTGATGTATGATCATTGGGTTGCTCAGTTAGGGAAAAACCATCCAATAATTTTGTTTCCAACATATTCATAATATTCACCCATTGAGGGAAATCCCTTTCTGAATGATGTTCTTAATGATAGTTACAATATGAATCTGAGGTGACCTCTCCCAAGTCAATGCTCAAGTTAGCAGGAGGGGGATATAGGGATTTGAAAGGTGGATTCTTTCTAAAGAAAGGTTTGTAATACCTAGGGTTTGATGTGCCTTCCCATGCATTCCTCTTCAAGTCTACAGTTTTATTGGACAACTTATTAACCATTCATTGTAAGATTTCCATATTTGCATTTTCCTTTTCAGTATTATGTTCAGTTTGTTTAACAAGTGACTATGTTAACAAAAGTCCTTGTCTAGGTGGCTATTGTGTTTCTTTCTTTGATAAATAAATATGATTATATTTACAACCTTTCATTTGAAATTCAATAAATTTTTCTTCCTCAAAGTTCTCGGAAAGTTTAGGTTTAGCCACCCTCTTAATGAACATGGAGATAGAGGTTATTAATGCGTTAACATACACCTCAATTTGCAATTCTTGGGTGGCTTGAGCATCTAGTCGAAACTTGTTGAGGATAGTTATGAAACGTTGATTAAAGTCTTTGAATTTCTACTTGGGGCCCATGGTGGTGGCAAAAAGTCGAGCCATCAGAGCCCCAAATTTATCTAGAAAGTCTTTTTTTCGAAAAATTTATCTAGAAAGTATTTCTAAAACTTTGTGAAACTATTAATGGATCCAACCGAGAAGTTGAAATACCACGTTGAAGTCAAGTTCTCAAATGTATAAGGGAACACTATGCATACTACATATTCATGTTGGAAGTTCATTAATCTTATCTCCAATATGAACTTCTTGATATGGTCCTTGGGCAAGCCAGAGGTTTCAGGATCAGATTTTGGAAGAAGATTCTTTGGGTGCCTAGGAAAATGATGAAATCGCCTTGGTAAGGCTAGGGAATCCATAGAAAACCATGGATTATTATTTGCAAGTTGATCATTACCCTATGGAATTTATTCATTGTTATTTTCCATACTATACAACTCATTATATAAACTTTTTGAATTAGAATTGGCTCCCTCAGACTCAAAATTGTTTGTGCTAGAATATGTACTTACTGGTGGGGTGACAAGAGGAGTTTCATGAATGAAATTAATAGTTTGTTCAATTTCAGTCAAAGAAAAGTATACCAAATATTCAATCGTATGAACAAAGGTGTGGCATGGGGTATCAACAATTGGACTTCTAGTTTGCTTCCTACTGGGGGGGGAACTAAGCTAACGATAATTCTATGATCTGTTGAGCGTAATCTCTATTAATACTTATGAACACATTTATTTTTTCATGAGGGATCACATAAGGTATGGTTGGGTGAAGGTATGAGCCATCTTCAACGTGCGATGACTTACTTGTAGTGGGGGTACCTTCAATCTTAAGCTTGTCTTGAGAAGGACTAGCCATGCATGTGGCTTGTTTTGAATATGTAGGCTATTTGAGATAAGCTTCTATTTAAGGAACTATTTTGACTAGCCATGCATTTGTTTAAGCCCTCCTTCTAGTGCCAATTCTCTTAAGGGGTCAAAATTCCCTTAAAATCAACAGTAGGAATAATGTCTAGAGATGAGGCCTAATTAGAATCTTCCCTATTTGGGGTAGCATGATTCTCCAAATTGATATTTCGACAAGTTTCGATGGGATTTACTATGTTATAGGATGGATCTTTATAGAATTTTTTTTGTTTCTTTATAAGTTCATTTATTAAGTATTTGATGATTGAATTCTTAAGAAGGTTGGGTTTAGGTTAACCTCTTACTGAAAACATGTAAATGACAACTCTCTTCAAACAATATCAAACAATAATATTATCTTATTGATAAAGTAACAAAAATCATCTAGGAAAATAAATATATATGCAAAAACGACAGATAACTGGAAATAAGTATAGTCTCTCTATAACACATAACTTCATAACACCATCGTATTCATGCCAATGTATATTTAGTGACTGCAATGATTCAATATAACTTAAACACAATTATTATCTTACTAAATCGCTTGTAGTAGACAACAATAAAGAAGAACATTCCACAAATTATTCTACTCCACAAGTTTTGGCAAACGTTGTCTTCGACTCTACATGAGATTATGGATTAAACTTTGAAAATAATTCTTCATATGATTCCTTAACTATTACAAAACTATTGACCTTCAAAATGAGGATGACCTATTTATTTATACGAAACCCCCATTCAAAAATATCAACAACATTTTTTTAATGAAAGAAAACAAAACATGAAGTGGTTCATATCCACTTGAAAACCATCAAAGAGCTTCAGTTATCTCATAGGGTTCTCCTTGTCATACTCGTACCACTGGGAGAACATATCCTTATAGGTATGCATGTATGGAAATCAATGTTTATCCATTGTCTTGTTGAGCTTATCCTTAATTTCCATTACCCGATCTCTGAATTGATCTATCTTAGAGCTTAGTTGGCGTAGGGCCCACGCTACTCCTATCGGTCTGTTGGAGTCTCTCTTCACCTGTCCCTTTTCAAGTGTTTGAAATTCCTGAATATTCACTTTAAATTATACATCGAGCTCTATGACCTATCAGACTATAATGTGAAGGTCAACGAAGTCATTAGAAAATTTGAATTCTGGGAATTGAAGGTCTATCATTCTCTGGTTTATGTTGTTCCAATTCTCAATACAATCCTCCCATATTTACCACATTTTCTATTGTGGTTATATTACCAATTGTACCCAATATTTTGCCTCTATCATGAACCTGAATAAGCTCTCATTTGCAAGCATCCTAATTCCCATCTCATTGTTTCCTTATATTCTACAAGGCCCAACAAAGTATCCTCTTTATAGCTTACAATCATGGTCATTAAAATATCCTTATTTGATTTGAACTGAATATAAATATCCCCAAATTCAATTCTCATGAACCTAACCGCCCAGGTGGTGTCTTGATAGTATTCCACCTGATGCTTGAGATGCACCAAATCTGATCTCATATAATCGAATTATCATTCATCTTCTCTCTCTCTACCTATAGTGGCACTATATATAACCACAATTTCCCTTAATAACTCACTTACCCTGGATTTTCCTGTGTCCAACAGGGTTTCTTCCGTGATGATCATTACTGCACTCTCTAAAGTCAGTCTCTTGTTTTTCCCAGTTCTCTTCATAATCAATTGTCTTTTCCTATCATAAGAAATGGCTTGAACATCTTCTACCTCATCCACCAGCTTCAGGATTGGTTGGTCCCCCCATGAGATATCATTTTCTAAACTTCCCGGTGTATGAAAATGTTCAAGTATCGTCTCTTTTCCTTTGTTGATTCCCAACTTCCTATGACTAGTTCCTTCATATTGTTCTTGTGTCATTTGAGACTTTTGAGGGGCTCCTCTTGATCCAATTCCTATCCTGATAGATGGATATGTAATTTGTTTTTTTCTTGGGGAATTTTCCATGATCCCTACTATTGTGTTTTCTATTAGGATTGTTGACCCTCTGAGTGTAGAATGTGTTTAAGACTCTGTTGTGATCTCCTCAAGTTCTTTGTTTCCTTTCAATCCTTCATTCTCTTCTCCCTTTCTCATGTTAACCCCTGGTGAATATTTAACATCTAGGTTTCCTTTCTCTTTTCCTTTCCCTCATGCATCACTTCTCCCAACGGTAGCTTCATTACGATTCTCATTTTTTTCTCTTGGTTCCTTGTGGCATTTGATGCTTCCTCCCTCTTTATCGAGTGGTTGTGGGGTTCAATTTGGGGTGGAATGATCACCTTCACTTGTATTCCTCTTTGTTTCCTCTCCCAAATATTTTGGTCCCTGGGAAATTTTTGTATCTAACACCTATGCCACTTCTTCATTTATAATAGGAACTAAAGTATTTACCTCCTCGCTGTCACTGTCATATATTGAGATCAGGTCAGTAATGATAGGAGATACTTGTCCTAGAACATCCTGAAAAACCATTGGCTCAGTTCCTAGTCCTCCTATCAATGTTCACTCTGAAGTATGTTGTGTAGTGTATTCCTCCATTGAGGTGTTCTCCGGGGCCTCTAACTCCTCCTCTCTTCTGAGTGTGACTGGAATTATTACCACATATGCTACTTTTGACACTATAACAATTTCCCTTTGCAATTGAATCATCCTTTCATCTTCCTCTAAGGTCCTTTATGCCTCTGACCTGTCCATTTTCTGCTCTATACCTTCCTGTTGATCTTGTTCCACTACTACTTCCCCTATTGTCTTCTCTATAAAGTCTAATTATTCATTCCCAAAGAGGGCCATGAACCTGACCAGGTCTAGTCTTTCTTTTCTTTGCAAAACTTCATCCCAGTTCACGACATTCTCTATGAATATTTCATCCTCAAAATCCTCATGTGAGTACAACCAATGAGACACCACCTAATTAGCATGTTCAACCACCAGTTTCCTAGGGTCATGTTTCCTGCATCTCCTGATAAAGAAATTATACTCTATTTGACTCTGAGATTCTTATCTCGCCTATGTGGTATCCTTCACGAAATGGTAACCCACATAAAATCCATAGGGAATAAATATCCTTTTCGTATCCTTTCATGAAGATGGATTGAACTCTTGTAGTATGGTATGGTAGAAAATGTATACTATCACCATCTTATCGGGTACATGGATTGGCAATATGTGTGTGGTTCTCCGATGGATCCAAAAATTATTGTATATCTTATTTTTTCCTCTAAGTACCAATGCCCAATCTTGGCTATTACTTTCTTTGCTGCTTCTGAGAGTCCTGGGCAGCTCTGTTTAAAAATTAAGGAATACACTCGACATATGAAACCATCATAAATTAAAGCAATTGATCTTTTGTACTTGTTCTCCCATAAGATGATAAAATAAAAATGTACAAGAAATTCAGAAATATTCCATCTTATGCTCAAACTAGGGAATACATTCCTAGCGCATATCACATCGAGGAGATAAGATGCCATGTAGAATGCAGGGGTTTCTCTTGTTTTTGGGTTTTTTTCTTCCTCTATCTTGGTGCTCAACTATTTTGAGATAATAGATCCACAGTTAAAGGTGCTTCGAGATGTAGCTATTGTATAATACAAAGGAATATAAGCCTCATAGAACCTGGATAAATCCTTTTCTCCATATAAATGATAGATCAAGGCCATTAGCAATATGTAAGGTTCTCGAAGATTCAATGTGTTGTACCATCTTGAGGCCTGATTCAAAAATTTATTATCCTACCTCCACCAGGATGCTAGAAATTGACTGGTGTTAACAAAAAAATCCTTGTTCAACTTGACTTTGGCATCCTTGATTTTATAATATGCACTTACCTCTATCAACAAAAAGACATCGATACACTCTTCATGTTTGTTATTTAACATGAATTTCTCTACATCGACATGATGAATGATCTACTCTAGAATTTCAACACATGGTAAAACCAATGTCTTGTCCTCCACCATATATAACAAACAACTCCTAATGTTTTGGAATATCCAATCATCCAATTTCTTCACCATCGGGTCACTGTGAGGTGTAAATTCTGGGAAATCTTTATAATGGATTTTTTTGTATAAATCAAGCCATGAAGGTAGGATTACCTTGGATGCGGTGTTATTGTTTGTATATTTGAAGAGTGGAGGTGGGTTTTCTAGCTTTTTTTACGACATTCTAATCACCAACTCTTCTTTGGGGAAAAATCCAACTTCTTAGCAGCTGAGTTGGATGTTCTCTAACTTGCTCAATTCCTCCTTTCGAGGTTTTTGGTGACCGACGAGTCACTGGTCGTCTAGGCGAAATATTTTTTGAAAATGAAACAATTTAACTCAGTATTCCCTAAATCACATAATATCGGAGAAAACCATGACAAATATCTGTGCGCGAATATTTTCCAGAGTCGAATACTCACCAGTCTGGAGCCTTGCGAAAAACACAAAACAACTCAATTCCTAAGCGACATTAGATCAATCGTGAGTTATTGATCATACAATCAAACAATTATGTACAAATTATGAAACCATTCAAATACATTCGAATAAATAACAATTTTTCCTTACATCAGAAATCATCAAGTTTTAGTATAGGGAATCTACTGTAGATTTTTATTAATTCCATCTATTGTCCATACCAGTTTTCAGAGTAAAATATATGCGCAAATCGATGACACAAAGGGACGTTGTAATGATCCATTGGGGATTTCAAACGATCCTCAATTGGTGAACCACATTTGAGATCGAGAGTTAGGCATTTGAACTATTTGAGGCTTTTGGGACCAACCTCTGTCTAAATCATCGATTTCAATAGAGATGACAACATCGCGCTTTCGCGCATGTGGTTGGATTAGGATATCGATGTGGCAACTATTAACCAGCCGAACACATAGGGATGCATGCAAATCAAATATATAAATATGGACAATCCTAATGATTTCATATTTTTTCAGCAAGACCCAACGAAGGACTCAGATTCCTTATAAAAAATCCTTGATTGGGCATCGACGGGTAGGAGGGCATACAATAAAGGATTTTTGTTTTTGTCTTCTTTATCGACCGACGCCAATGTCTATAGGTGTTCGATTCTAACCTGGTTATCTAAATGTTTTCCTTTGTTCAACACTAGGCGTCGATTCCAAATGTTAATCAACATCGAAGACTACCTCTTAGACTTAACGTTGGGTGTTATTCAGTTGACATCGTCGACACTCAATGTTGATCAATGTCAACACTTCCACAAGTGAGCAGTGACCTTACACAACTAGTACCTGAATCGATAAAAACTTGATGTTAACTGGCATCGAAATTATCGAGAATGTTCTTCATTTCTTAACACATGGATTGAATCATCCAATGCCCGATGTTAGTCAACATAAACGCTTTAGAGAAACACCCATCGAGTATCGAAGAAAATTTCTTTTAGCAGTGATTTTGAGTATTTTCTTGGAGAACTTACTAAGTGTCTTATGTTTTTGGATTTTATGCAAAAGAAAATGAGGTTTTGTTTTGTTTTATTTTTTATTTTTGGATTTTCTTGATTTTTATCTGTAAGTCAAACCGTAAGAACAACGAATAATCTCATCAAAACAGTAAAGTTGAAACTTATGTAGAATCAAAGGAAATAGTGCAAACGACAAAAGATGACGTGTGAGACATGGCCAATGATCTCAAAACCCATCGAATGTATCTGATAATGTGATTATTTTCATTGATTACCTAAGATAATACAGATTGTTCATGCCAAATTATATTCTAATCCTTATGATGACTTTCCCATGCAACAAAATCCATTAAAATATGGCCTTACCCATATTTGAATTATTTGTGTACATGTGGCACTCTCATATTGGCTACTGCTCAAAATTGACAAAACACATGAAAATTTGGATGATATCATCAAGGTACAATAAACACATGGCAGATAAGAATTGGTCAATGTGGCTGCCTATGTGGCACCTCTATCATAGCTAGATGGCATTGGTCTGGCCCATCTATCTCTTAGTTAGAAACAACCATGTCTAGGTTCTTGCGTGTAATAGTGTGAATATTCCTTGGCTTCTTGTCATGTATATGGCCACACAGATATCAAGGTGGGATAAAGAGTTTTCATGAGTGGTCCACGTCGTCGTCCACTTAAGTGCTAAGTCAATACACGACAAAATAGTTTCCAAGATATCGTAGGTGGTATCACATGCCTAGGAGCTCTCTTTCCCCTCGGATAAGAGTGATGTGAAACCAATAAAAATTGGCAACATATATCAACTCAAAACCAATATCACATTCCCAAGTCTCGTTAAAGGACAAACAAGTTACGGATGTAATAT
>ML781693.1:35965-68566 GCA_009831015.1 Picea engelmannii | reverse complement strand
TTGTGATAACACCGGTGCCATAAGTGTCTCCAAGAATCCTGTTCTACATTCCAAGACTAAGCATATTCCTATAAAGTATCACTTTCTCAGAGAACAAGTGTCAAACAGAATTGTTCAATTGAACTATATACCCTCTTCAGAACGGATTGCTGATATTTTTACTAAACCACTAGCAGCAACCCCTTTTGGATATCACCATTGTTAGTGTTTCAACTAGAGTTCAACTGAGGAAGTCAATGACATGGTTGGTGCGCCCTATCATATACTTGATGTTGAGATGGAACTGTTACAAGTATGTGGACCACTTTTGATGGCGATCATTCTGTAATTTTCCTTATGTTTGCACAAACTACATAGGATTATAATTAGTTTGGATGAATGTATCCTTCTCGAGAATGTAATGCCTCCACTGGCCGCAGGCTTGTACAATGGAATACATTTCTTTATCGTAATTTGGGTACTACATATGGTATATGATAGTGTCTCACTATTATATTCCATGGGATTTCGGTGTTGAGTGAGAATTGCACCAACAACATAGTATGAAGCATCTATCTCTATCTCAAAATGTTGTTTCAGGTTGGGTAATGAGAGCATTGGGGGCTGAGCACAAGCACTACTTCAAATCATATAATGTTTTCTATGGCGACTAGCCCCACATGATAGTTTCATTGCCACCACTCATGGTCACTTGGCTAAGGGACCATGCAATGTGGGAGAATCCTAACACGAACCTGCGATAGAAATTAGCAAGGCCTAATAAGCTCTGAATCTTAGTGATTTTGGTCGGGGCTGGCCAGTCATGAATGACATGGATCTTGGCTATATTGACATGCACCCCATGCTCATCAACAATTTATCTTAGGTACTGGACCTTGCTCATGTCAAAGGATAATTTTTCAATTTTTTCATATAGCTTGTGTTGTTGCAGAATGTGCAGGACCTACTGAATATGTTGCAAGTGTTCCACCCAATTCTTACTAAATATGGTGTTGTAATCCAAATACACCACCACAAAATAATTGGTGAAAGGCTGAAAGATATCATCCATCATCCTCATGAAATTTGTTGGGGCATTTGTCAAGCCAAAGGGCATGACCAACCATTCAAAAATACCTTCTTTGGACTTGAAGTCAGCCTTCCATACATTAGTCTTCTCTATTGGGACTTCAAATCAATCTTACTAAATTATTTGGCCCCATTGAGTTGGTCAAGGATATCATCAATTCAGGGAATCAGGTACTGGTTCCTAACTGTGATTTTATTTAGGGCCTGATAATCAATGTAGAGTCACTAGGTACTGTATTTATTTTACACAAGTACGATTAGGCTTCCAAAAGGTGATGATATTGGTCATATGTGCTCCTTTTTGAGCATGTCTTGAATATGGCATTTGATTTCCTTATTTTTTGACAGAGAGTGGTGATAGACTGACCCATTGGGTAGTGGTGCATTGGGGGTTAGATCAATTGAATGTTTGACCTGATAGTGCAGAGGTACCCTAGTGGGTGAGGAGACGATGTCTTTGTATTCTTACACAACCTTATCCAATTGATTCTGATGCATGGAGAGACCTATTGCAAAGTCCATGGATGTGTCTACAAACTTCCACTCACTTTGAGTTAGAATCATGAAGAAGACAAACTTCTTGGTCTGAGAGATGACCTTCTTGAATTTCTTGGAAGAGATCAAGAAAATGGCAATAGGTGGGAGTACCTCGGGTATCGTGTACAATATCCTGTCCAAAGTAATAATAACACTATGAGGCATAGACTCATATACAACATGACGCTTCCATAAATATGGTTGGTCCAAAATAACATCACAAAATTCAAGGGGGGCGACATCACACAATACCTCATCTTTGAAGGGATTGATGTCATAGGGAAGGAGACATTGTTGGCTGACGTGAAGATCACTCCCTTGGAGGATTCATCCGATGGTGTATGAATGTGCGTGCAGTGTTGTCGATAGAGACAACTACTTAATAAACTCTATTGAGATGAGGTTCTTCTACCTATCACTATCAACGATGAAGTGCAATGGAATACCCTTCATCCACATATGTGAATGAAATAGGTGCTCACATTCCTCTGGTTCATCTGTCTCACTAGGTTGGATCTTAGTGGTAGAAATGGTGGCACTGAGTTCTGTGTCAATGATCCATATCCCTTTTTCTGGTTTTGACTCAGATTCAAAACCCACATATGATTCAGAGGATTTCACCTCAACCACCAGTGATTTCTTTGAGCGACATTCAACAGTGTTATTCTAGGGGCTCTTATGGAACTCGCACCACTTCCTAGTGTATTTATTTTTCTTCCCATTGTACTTATTTATTTGTGGCTTAGAATGGTTTTCTTGAGGATGTCCATCCTTTCTCTATCCTTTGTTTTTCTGTTTGGGTATTCCTTTTCCTTGCTTCTACTATGAGGGGTTCATAGACCCAAACTTCTGCATCTTTTGTTTAATCTTATACTCAATTTTGAAAACATATCGATAGGCCACACCCAAGGACGAGATGTCCATAAACTCCATTTCTGTATGGATGTATCTGTGCATACTATCGTGATATTTGAGCACCAGATGTCACTTAGAGTCTTTGATACCGAGCTTGGTGCATAAGGTATTGAAAACATTGGTTAACTCTAGAACTGTGTGGTCCCTTTCTTGTTGCAGTGTGGTCCCTCTTGTATATAAGTCGTCATAACTTCTAGTAGGGTAGTATTGTTCCTTAATAACATCCCTGAAATAACCCCCAGTGGGTGCAACTGCAAATAATGGAGATTCCTCTTTTGCCTTTTTCTCACATAAAGTATCCCATCAATCTTTTACATTGGGGACGACCTTAAGGAGCGCAAATGTAATATTTTCTCTATTGAAAAAGTTATGGACAAAACACTACCTTTTTATAAGGTTTAACCATATTTCTACAAAATTCGCATCTATATGACCTTCAAATATAGGAATATCAAAATTTATTTGTACCTTGAAGGGGGTGGCACCTCCACTCGAGGAATATGTGTTTCCTATTGTTAGTTTTCGAAGGATTTGCACAAAATTATCTATCATCTCATTCCTCTATCACTCGAGGGATTCCTTGAGCAATATTTTGAAGGGATATATTGCCCCATATTCTCTCTTTTCTTCCCCCATGGGCATCCTTTGGGTTCAACGAGGTTGATATTGCAAAGGTTCAATTGGTTCGAGTCCCAACTGCTTATACCCTGACCTTGTTGGGGACATGCACATAAAAACAAATGAAGAAGAGACCACTCTGATACCATTGATCTATATTTATGAGTGGAATGAAATTAAACACAAATATATAGCATTAACATAGATATATAGTGAAAAATAACAAAGATACAATGAAACTTAACTTTTATTTAATAAAGAAATCTATTGAAACTATAAAATGTAGAATGAAACAATCTTGCTCGAATGGTGGTAGCTAATCTCTGAGAATATATGTGGTGAATATGCCCATTCACATGAGAACATTATAATGATTCCTCCATGCCTTTTGATCATCAATAAGTAATAAGAAAACCCTATACATTCAAAAACCTAACCCTAGGAGATGAAGCGCCAAAAGTCATGTGGGCTCCGATGGGGTAAGTTGGTACATCAACTTCACGTGGTCGTAACTTTTTCATACGATCTTTGTTTTATGTGAGCGATAGCCCATTGGAAAGGTCTATCTGAGGAATACACATTTATCCATCACATTGTGACTCCATCTACATTGTGACTTTGGCAGGCCCAAAAAACATTGTTTAGGGACTCAAAACAGCCCCAGACGTTTAGGACTCAAAAAGCTAGAAAAAAACTTCCAATGAAAATGGTATGAGAGTTAGTTGGAAGAGGTGGGTGGCCACTGACATCCACCTATATCAAGAATAATTCCTACGATCATTTTTCTAATGAAAATTGTAGTCCAAAAATTGGTATCAGAGTGACAAGTATCGAGTTCAAAAGTTGCTCGACACATGATGGGGGGGAGATTGTTGGACGTTGGGTTTCTTGAAAAGTTGGTTTGGACTGTTGGTTGTCATTAATTTCAACCCTTGGATAATTCTGAAATCCCTATAGATATGGTTGATATTGATGGTGAGTTAGTTGTCATTGATGGAGTGGTTGATGTCAATAGATGTGTTAGGTGCATTTGATGAAGTCTACATGAATCCCCAAAGGTATGGATATGGTACCCAAATTTGGTTGAGGAATATGTACATGAAGTAAATTGTACATGCAGGTAAGACACCCATGGATGAATAGTCCTCTTCATGTTGTTTCTGGTGATAGGAAACACACCACGTGGTTCCTCACGGTTGAGGAGTGATGAGGTCATGAAGTTGGAAGCCCCAAAGATGAGTTAAGAATCCCCTATGGAAGCCCCTAATATGGGTTAAGAATCCCCTAATTGGTTGAAATTCATTAATGAAATGGTAAAGTGGTTGTAATAAGAAATTTCAAGAAACCCTAAAGTTAAGGAAAGTGGTTACTTCGAAAAAGAATTTATACACCTCAAAAGGTCACTCATAAGTACATACACACACATTGTATTAAATATATTCCATGTGATTAAGTGATTCTTATATGAGGTAACCAAGGAGATATGAGGTGAATTTCAGAGGGAAGATGAAGTGAATAAGGGACAAATTCTAAGGGAGGATGAAGTCTTGTGAGGATGAGTTCTAAGGTATGTTATTTACAGGTCATCTTACGATGTTATCTATAACGTTATTTCTATAATGATTCAGACACCGAAACATGGGGGATATTGTGAAGACATATCAAGGTACCTGTGGTATAAATTTCATCTTCTAGGTTGTTCTATTTTCAGACATACCCTCTACGAAAAAAAAAAGGTTTTTTGGCTAGTACTGAAACTAGTCTCAAACATGTGTTCCAGGTAAAACATCCATAAATTATTCATAGAGTATCCAAATTAAATGAGACCAAAAAAATTGGAAATAATACGGTCATTAGTATATTTTTATAATTTTCATATCCAGATATCTAATATTCCACGCGTGTCATTCTCTACAAGTTCACTCTCTAGAATAAGACAAAATTAAGCAAGGTATGCCATTTTTCCTATAACTTCTTTTATGGGATATGATAAGTAGTGAAATTTAGAGGAATTGTATAGAATATATTGAAGAATATTGGGTAGAAGTTTCATACCTTTATTCATTACAATTTCAGAGTTATGCTTGTTGAAAGGTAGGGTTTATGACTAATCCAAAAAATAGTCATGTGAGACTAAGGTAAAGTTTGATGAAGATGCTATTCTCTTGTTGTTGAAGTTGAGGAAGGTCTAAAGGTATGTGATCACATATGCCAGGTATGTTATATAGATATAGGTATGTTTATATGCATGTTTTTAGGGTTACATGTTAATTATGTTATGGTGCATGCTTGAGGCAAGTCTTTGGTATATTGTTGAGGCATTGTCACATGATTGAGGCACATCTTAGGTGGATGGTTGATGCATATACTTGGTATATGATATTGGTTGTTTGGTACTTTGTTGAGGCACTTCATTGGTGATATCTTATGGTAAATGGTGTATGGAATGATTGAGACATATCATTAGTGATATGGTATATGGTTGATGCACATGGTTTGATGAGCATCTTGGATATTGGGCACATTGTTTGAGATACATTTTTGGTATATGTATGAGGAATTCCATGGTGACATTGATGAATGGTGAGATACATAGTTGATGCATGATATGGTGTTGGCACATGGTATAGCACGGGTTTTGGTTGATGCATGATATGGTGTTGGAACATGGTATGTCATAGGTTTTGGTTGATGCATGATTTGGTACAGGTTTGGTACATGGTATAGTACAAGTTTTGGTACATGGTATAGTACAAGTTTTGGTACATGATTGATGCATGATTTGGTGCAAGTTTGGTACATTATTTGGTACAAGTTTGGTACATGATATGGTACAGGTTTGGTACATGGTTGAGACACATATCTTGTAATGGTATGTTGGTGATATTGGTCCATTCTTTGTAGATCCATGTGTTGGTGATGTTAGACATCTTGTTGATAGGTGTCCTTGGTATATGATCCATGTTAGAGGATCTGGTTGAGTATCGATGAAAGTGACAGGTTGGATAAAATGACAGGTTGGTTATAGTGACAAGATGACAGTGACAGGTTGGGAATAATGATAGGTTGACAGGTTACAGGTTGATGTGACAGTGGAAGTGACAGTGGCAATGACAGTGGTAGTAATTGTGGTAGTCATAGTTGGTATACACTTATACTTTAGGGTAGTAGGATGGGGTAAGGAAAGGGGGTTGTAGCCTCCTTCCTGTTGGTGTTGGAGAATTTAGGGAGTTGGAGCTTCCTTAAGTTTGGAGCCTAAGAATCAGGGGGTTGTAGCCTCTTTCCAGTTGGAGCCAAAAAATCAAGGAGTTGGAGCTTCCTTCAGGTTGGAGTGTGCGAATCATGGGGTTGTAGCCTCCTTTTGGTTGGAACCAGAGAATTCAGGGAGTTGTAGATTCCTTAAGGTTGGAGCCTTTAAATAGGGAGTTCTATCCTCCTTTCAGTTGCAATTGGAGAATTGGGAAGTTTGTGCTTCCAATGAATGTATTCTTTGATATATAAGAAATCATTCTATGGTTTTCTCCCATTTTGGTTTCCACATAAATTCTGGTGTATTGTGTACTTGATGTGAATTTTCTTATGTTTATATGTTCATGATACAATGATAATATATTGATGATATATTGATGATATAATGTTGATTAAGTTGAATTTTATATATTTTGGATAAAAGTGGTAAAAGTGCTCATGTTGATTCACCCCCCCTCTCAATATTCAAAAAATTGGTATCAGAGAAAGTTCGTTCAAGAAATAGTTTAATCACTGGAGGGTGGATCATGGAGATCAAGAATAGTGCATACAGGGATAATGGAATACCATGGTTTGATGGCCATATTGGTCAGAACTATGAGATGTGGAATATCAGGATGAAATCACTTTTACAGTAATAGGGATACGATGTTTGAAAATCAGTTGTTACATGATACATTGCTACAAAGAATCCAAAAACAACAACTAAGAAGAAATTGAAAAAGAACAAAAAAAAAAACAATGGATTTTATCTTGGAAGGATTACCTGATTCAGTAAAAGAGAAAATGGGAAAATGTTCATCAACTAAATACTTTGTGATAAGCTACATAATATCTATTATTCTCCCATCACCGAGTCATAAAATGATAAACAAGATAAAAAACAGGAAGATATATGCTCATCATGCCAAACAGATTCACAAGAAGAAGATTGCGAAGAAGGAACAATAGATCTTGAAGCATAAATAATTAGTTCTTTAGATAAACTAAAGAAAGAAAGATAAGAAATCAAGTCACTCAAGAAAGAATTGATCAAGCTAAAAGTAGGTTTTCAAAGATCTGAAGAAGCCAAACCAATCATCATGAATAAAAAATATCATCTAGAAGAAGCCAGAAGGATTGAAGAAACTCTTATGGGTCAAAAGCAAGGTTTAGAAGTAGAAATAATATCAAAAAGAAAGAAAGTAGAGCATAAGGAAAAAGTTAAGGAAAATAATCTTGAATAAAAATTTAGTCAATGACAAAGAAGACTTGAAGAAGAAATAATCTCATTATAGATCCCACTTGAAGAAGCAAAGAGAATGGAATAAGTCATGAAGAATTAGATGATGAAGAAAGAAGAAGAGGTTGAGAAGCTTGAAGAATACGTTGTCACATTAAGAGACAAAATTGTCAAGCTCAAAAAGAACGATGAAGAGATAGAAACATCCACATCATCAGTAGATAATGTTTAACAGAAGCACTCCAGGTTTCCATAAAAGAAGAATGAACAAAAGAGTAAGCGTTATGCAGAAGTTCTCAAAGGAAGAAATCATGGTAAGCCAGAATCAATGAAAAATTATAAAGATACATCTTCAATAAGACCCTCCACATTCAAGCCACAAAGAAGCTTCGATCAGAATGAAGGGATCAACAGAAGAGAAGATCATGATCAACCAAGGAATAAATTCAGAAGGATTGCACCACAAAGAAGATCATTCACTCCCAGGTATGTAAATTTATTTTATGGTCATTGTTTTTATTGTACTAACTTTGGACATAAAGTTTCATATTGTACGTATTTTGAAATAAATGTTCAAGAAATAAATGCTTATGCGGCCCCACACAATATTGAATGTTACAAATTCCACAATTATGGTAACATATATCATGATTGTAGAATCATGATGGATACTTCCTTGAGAAAGAACACTGATAAGAAGGTTTGGAAAAGAAAACAAGAATAAGTAAAGGAATATCAGATGAATTAAGGACACCTAGAAGTCACACTCTTAGGATTGGAAATAGTACAAGATGAAGAAAAATCTACAAGGAAAAAGGAATATGTCACATACAAGAAGGTTTGGAGAAGAAATGAAAAACAAGAAGAACAGGTCCCAGAGATCCAAAGTTTTGCAGTAGTACAAGAAAGAAAAGAAGATAAGGTGAATAAAGAATAGGCCCAAGACATTGTAATTTTATTAATTTCAATGTGAGAGTAATCCATAGGCAAAAAGGAAGAAGTCAGAGTTCAATGAGATGATGAGTCTACAGATGAAGAGGAAGAATACTCCACATTAGGGTGGATTCCTCCATTGTTCTAAGCCATTTGTCTTGGAGACTCCCAATAAATATGAATATTGAATAGGGGGAGTTAGTGTAGTAGCTACTATAGATCAGAGAACCATCCTTCGAGCAGGTTGAAGTATTTACATATACATATTCATAGCAGTCAGTTAGAAAAAGTATAGAGTGATAGATGGGTCAACATTATGGATTGTTGAGTAAAAAATTTATGAACAGTTTGTGACATATGGACAAAGATGGATACTTAACAGGTACATAAAAATTCAGTTAGAGAAGATGTATAGTAGTGCATTTACAATTGGAATAAATTGATCATAGAAAGGAACAACAAAAAGGGAAAGAAAAACCTCCAGCAGAAGCTATATCATCATATGGATATTTTTTAACAATATGGTCATGAAAGATCATTTGAAATCAAGTAATGAATGTTTTTTATATATATTAGAGAATTACAAGACGAAGCACCAATGGAAAATTAGAAATCACTATAAGAGAGGGAAATAAACACTTATAGGAAACCCTACATTGATTTGCACGACATCTTGAATAGAAGTAAAGGGAAGATAAATCATTAGAAAAAGAGATCCATAAAAAAAGATTAGAAGGATTGTTGGGCACAGGAAATTTTTGAGGGAAAAGCACGACATGAGAGGCAGATGCACATGTAGAAGATGCATCATGTGTAAGGAAAATGCACATGCAGGAAAAGTATCACATGAAAAACAAACGCACATGTAAAAGAGGAAGGCATGCGAGGCACGCATGCAAGAAGACCTAGCCATGATAGGGTTAGGGTTTTGTAAGAGAATGTAATGGTTGGTAAGTCGAAAATATATATAAGTAGGTACCTAGGAGGTCTAGGTCGGGGTGTTGTGTTGGGGTGTGGTTTTTGGAGGTTTGTTGTAGCTCTTTTGGTTTGGTCAATGTTACTATGATGTAAAAAGACCGAATGACTATAAATTCGATCGATCTGTAGGTTGTTGAGCTGAGGAGAGTGAATAAGGGAGATCTTGAGGGTTAGATCACAGGTTGAGGAGTTTGTTGTGATCTAGTCCACCTCATTGTATATCTCGACCGGTTTGGATGGAGTGTTGTAATGCGCGAGGTGCTATAGTTTCAGAACCATAATAATAATAAAAGAGTAGAGCAACCAAATCTTTGTGGATGTATCCTAGGAGGGGTAAACCACAGTATATCATGTGTTATGTGATTTAATGTTATGTATATCTTTTATTGTTTATGATTAGGTGTTACACAAATGTATGAATGACTTAGTTAGAGATGTTAATATACATGCATGAGTAATAATGACAGGGTATTCCATATAAGATGAATGGTAAAGTAATAAATGAAGACTACAAATTTTAATCACATATCCCCACTCATTTCCCAAGATGCAAGCACCTGATCGTTGCATCCACCCATAAGAACTATCTTGGGTGAAACTACGCAGTGCATCCTATGCGCTTTGTTTCCTTCTAGTTTACCAAGAGGGCCGGTAGCTTTAGGGGGGTTTTGTTTGAAACCAAGTGAACCAAAACCTGGGCCATCCCAAGAAGGGTATCATGAGTAAACAATAACCAACAAATGGTTATGTTGCTAGTTGGAAGAGAAAGGGCTTGAGTGAATGAGATCTGCTGAAGAATCATGAAGATCCGGTGACACAACGTTAAAATAATGAGAATATAAAAGGGTATGTTGAGACTGTGGAACCCAACGAAGGAAGAGATCAAGAGCTGGTTGAAAAAAAAGGATCTAGAATTTGTGCAGAAAGATAAACAAAACTCAAAGTTAACACCACCCAAATATTTGGACAAGTACGTATTCAACGACTTGCATGAAGTATTTTTCTATGATTTCCCACATGTGTTGTAGGAGTGGATATTGAGGTTGAAAGACAACCACCCTACAAAGAGGGATAGACATCTAGAATGGGGTCATATGAACATCGCACAGTTACAACAAGTTGACAATAAATTTACACACGCAATATATTTCTGGTTAGACAACATTGTTGCAGAATTTATCATAGAATTTGCAGTAGATACTACAAAGTCTTACAGCGGAGCAGAGCAAGAGTTCCTTAAGGGACCTCGAGGTAGGTATATGATATCGTTGTATACTTCCATTAATATGTTACTATATAACAAAGGTGTAATGAAAATGGCCTCAGACAACTAAATGTCCCTGCATGCATGGGGGAAGGGGGGAAGCACTGACACGAGATAGATAAATAGAGGAAGAGATGGATAAAGGAAATAAGGAGGAGGCCTTGGATCCAATCATGATGGAGGAAGAGCATATAAAGGATAACATGGAAACAACCAGAAGAACGTGCAGTGGAGTACCTTACCAATATAAGATGAACAATAAGAAGAGAGCCATAGCCGCGAGGGAAGGCTTGGAAAGTGATGAAGAAGAGGTAGAGGGTCTCCGGGCTGTGGAGATGATTGAGGAAATACTACACACGACATATGAAAGGAGGAAAAGATGTCCAAGAGAAGAAACTGGAGGCAGAACTCCTATCCATATCAGTTTCATTGTGGAACCCATAAACCCATGTGTGACTAATACACCAAAAAGAACACCACCGTTTAGGAAACCGAATTTCAGTGGAAGAAATGCAGTAGGAAGTACATCTAGACAAGGAGAAATAATTGGGGGAGACAATTCATGACGAATTAGCCAAGGATATACACCATGCAGAGGTAGTATTTCAACATTCAGGGTGGCAGGAAATGATTGTTGGGCCCGTGATTTGGTTAATTTATGATGATAATTAAATCATTTTTGTACCAGTATTATATGTGTATTTAACCATTTTGAAGAAGTTTTGAACGATTTTATATCAATTTGTCATAGATTTATACTAGGTATGTGCAATTGATGTTTTACGATGGTTTGAGATAAAATTGATTTCATTTAATGCCTAAAAGAATATAATGTGCGATCTGTGAGTCACAGAACGAATTCACCATGTGATTTTCCATCTGGTAGCTCATTCGACACTCCATCCAACACTCAATCCAGTACTTCATCTGACACTGCATCTAGCACTGAGAGCGTGGGTGAGTTGGAGGTTGTTATATTGGCAGCCTGTGTTGGGTGAATCAACGACATGGGTTTTTTTCACCCTCATGGCCTCCAGCTACTGAGCTCTTGACATATCAGATTAGACAGTTGTGCTAATCGTTGAGTGGCTCATTCAGTTTCTAGAAGATAAAGACTGTTAGCACGTATTTAATGGAATTTACCATTTTTACAGGAGGTTGACCCTTCCAGTGATTGACCTCTCGAATTTTAATCATTATAAATACCACAGTAGTGGTTAGAAAAAGTGTCAAGAATTGTTAGAATCATTTTTTTGTGTAACTCAGACATTTCCACAAACTTGTGCTAGACTACGTTTTTTAATTTAATGCCAGAACCATGTTGATTTAGCTCGCGATTGGTTGTTGAGGCGTATCTACAACCTGTTGGGGGGCCCACCAGTGGTCTGGGTGAATACTTAGATAGATAGATTGAATCTTTCAATTGTGTCATTATCATCTACTTCATTTCCTATTATATGTGTTTTTGTTATTTTAAATGATGTGTGTTTGATGTTCATCATTTAACCATTTAATTCCCTTTTTGCAGGTTGCTTGTAAGAGATAGTTACTATTATGTTGTGTCTTTTATTTGTTAGTGAATGGCTTGCAAGATACTAACATAGATGGTGTGTTAAGATGTTAAATTGAATTTCTGTAGGTTAAAACAAAGTAGCTAGAACAAAGTATTAGTTACCACAGAGTACATAGTTTCTTTTATGAGTTTCGATGGATTAATAGTTGTGAGTTTTGTTAATTTAATTTTCAGTTTAGTCATGCTTTCCTGAATCTATTTTGTTTACCAATCTTGTTGTAGTATGCTAGAATAGAAGTAGAATCTGGGTTATGTTTTTATAAGCATTTTGGTTTGAAGATTGAGATTTTAATAATAGGATTAGCTTAGTTTAATTTATGAAATTTCCATTCTAGATTTAAATTGCAATTTTAATTAGAAGTTTGAGTGAGTTAAGATTTTAGTTACGAGTTTCTAATTGTGTGAATTTGATTAAGTTAGGATAAAAGTGCATTTGAATTAAGTAGAATAGTGTTTTCTTATCATTGATGATTGTTATATGAATTGAGAGATCACATGGATTTTCAAGATAGTTGATATTTCTTCTATGATGTCTAAGCTCTCATTAGATTGCTTGATTCATACTTTTCATTTTCCATAGAAGTCAATATTGAACTTATTTCTCTTGAGCTATCACTAATTGTTAGATGCCATCGTGACGTCATAAGGCACCAAAGACATAATCATCATATTTGAAGTTTCTTATTATTGTAGATGAAGAATAGTTGTTGATTAATATTTGAATACTGTCATGATGCTTTTAATTAAATAGTTCAAGATTTCCCTTTGTAGATTAGAAGTAATTATGAGTTTTATCTTAAGAATAGAGTTTACTTGCTGAATAGTTTTGATTAGTTAGTTGTTGAATAGTTTTGATTAGTGTACTTGTTGAATAAGTTTTAATAGGTTAGTTGTTTGATTGTTTACTTGTTTCCTTGTTGATGTTCATTAGATTGAATAGATTAACTTACTGTTGTTGTTGGTCATTAAGTTGAATATATTGAATATGATACTTGTTGTTGCTCATTAGACTAAATAGGTCAACTTGTTCAAAGTAGGGTTTTTTATTTTCTTCTTTAGGAACAATCCATCGATCCATTGTTTAAAAGTTGCTTAGGGTAAATAGTTCAAGTTCTTTGATAGGGTTTTCTCATTGATAGTCTTTGTTTAAGTAGATTAACCCTTAGTTAGACCGTCTCCTTAGTTAGGTTATACTTCCTCTAGCTTTTCTTCCTTGGCACATATAGTGCTACAACTCTAAGTTTACTTACCTCGGGTTGACAATTTAATTGAGGGATTTAGTGAATATAGAACACCCATCATTTTTGGCGTCATTGTCGGGGAGTTTCCTTAAGGTAGGAAATATTTAGGAGATAGATCATTTCCGAAACTTAGCATTAGTTTGGTGGCAGGGGAACTTTAAGATGAGAGGTAAGAACCTGCACATCTGTTATAGCAGGTTCCCCCAAAACCAATGGTATTTTTTATTTTTGTTCTCTTTCATGAACATACCTAGGGACCCAAAGGACAGATACATTAAAACCAAATCATACCTTTCGACCATGTTTCCTTCCGACCTTTTCGGGGGAATGAACATTCCACTCATAAACTCCATAGACCGATACTGAAAAGAAGGAGCTAGTTCAAACCAAAGAGATAAAGAAATCTCTGAAGAGACTAAAACATGGAGCACTATAGAACAAAAAATTGAATCATCAGTAATAGTGGGATAGGAGGCAAGACCACTCGATCCTTCTATAGAACCAACCAACACAAATTTTGTTTTCTTACCACCATTAGGAGATCCTAACTTTGTAGACATCATAGACGTTGAACAGGTGAATACTTTGTTTGGTAGTTCAACCAACATAATTGTTTCCCAAATTGAAACAAATACTTTGGCACAAACAATCTCAACCGACTCGAGTAGAGTATCAAACATCCAAGAAGTATGAATACCTTCCCACCAAAGGGATACCTTTCTTCGAAAAGAACCTTGGGATAATTTGTTCTCTTCAAGGATAAAACCATTTAGGTACTCTATTTTTGGAAAGAAAACTAGTATGGATGACCAAGAGGATCACAACAATGTAAGACACAAGTATGGAGAAGAAGATGGAAACCAAACCGAGACCACCTTCGGGTTTCCAATTTTGGACACCACATAAAATGTCAATATGAAAAACATTCCCCTCTCGGCACTGCCCACCTTTTACAGTAAAAGAAGTGAAGACACGGATACCTTCCTATTTGAGTTCGACATCTTGTGTAGAAGCCACAACTACGTACAACATGCCCAGAAACTAAAACTCTTTCCTGCCACCCTCAACGACTCTAAACTAAGATGGTTCATGGGTTGGGAGAGTCCAATATTAGGTCTTGGGAAGCCATGAAAGATATATTTCTTAAGAAGTACCAAGATTACTGAAAATCCAAGGATTCTCGTAATGATATTTTCAAAATCCAATAGTTAGAGGACGAGAATATCAAGGATTATATGGAACAGTTTGCTTATATCTCACAGAAATCAAAATACTATAACCTTCCACATGATGCAATTTATTGATATTTTCCTTAAGGAGATTTCAGAGGAACACCTAGAGATACTTACCCTGATGGCATAAGGTGACATCTCCCATAAACCATTTTCTGAAATATGTGAAATGTGTTAGAATTACTCGAGGAGTAGAGCTAAAATAGGGAAGAATGTCCGGGATCCTTATAGTAGAAACTTAAAACCAATTAGTTCAGGTGGTATCACAAGAGTAGAGATAGGGAACCTTTTAGAGAACTTCAAAACAAATATCTTAAGCACAATAGGTTCCCAGTTGGACACCCTAAATATTAGAAAGAAATGGGAGGAGGAAAATGCAGCAATGAGAATATTTTGCCCAAGATGCAGGAGGAAGCATTCCTCAAGGAAATCCCCATTAGATAACATTTCAGTTTATGGCTTCTGCATGGAGGACCACTGAACTGAGAAATCTCCATTATTTCCTAGTTTGTTAGCCATCTATAGAAGTGGGGATCCTGGGGAGTCCTCTTATGCACCTAGGAGGCTATGGCATCCTAGGAATCAACCTACATACTCGTATCTACAACCTCAAGTTTGACCCTATTATCAACAACCACAACAGTGGAACTCACCAAGTTGGAAAAACTGGTCGACACAGTATCACCATCCTTGGATTCAAGGATGGAGAGGAGGGCATAACCAAGGGAACCCACAAGATCCACCTATTCCTATGCCCAACCATCCTTACCCTCAATTTCCACCGAACATCCTGCAACTTCTGCCAAGTTTTGTTTTTCCACCTTTACCTCCTATTCCACAAAAACCACAACATTATAAGAATGCAAGCTCCCCAAGACCAACATTATTATCAGAAAAACTAGTTCCCAATCCCAATAATAATCCCACTCAACCTCTTCACAATGTTGAGATGCAAGCCTTCTCGACATTGTTATTTCTCCTATTTCATTATAGGATATTGAGCTAAGGTCGGGAAAAGTTCTGAACAGACAGAGGCCTTCAGTAGTCATCCAGGAAGAAGAAGAAGAGGAAACCCCCAAACAACCCACAGATGACACTAGGTGGGAAGATGTTATTATTCCTAAGGACCAAGAACCCAAGCTTCCCCAAAAAGAACCTTCACAAATTATGAAGGCCCTCCTTATCCAGAAAGATTAGTAATCAAGAAACCTACCACCCAACCGGAATTTGACATCTTGAATGAATTGAATAATATTTGTGTCAAGATTCACTTGCTACAATCCATTAAGGATATTCCAATCTACAGTAAGGTGTTCAAATAATTGTGTATTAAGAATCTAGGAAGGACGCAGACCGATTCTCCAACAATACATTTTATAGGAGAACTTTCTGAATACATATCAAAGCAGCCTAAGGCAGAAAAATATGGGAACCCAGGAAACCCTGTAGTGACCATAACCATTAATGAGGTTTCCATTGGGAACACTCTGATAGATCTAGGGGCATCCATCAATGTTATGACCGTTACTACCTCAGAGGAATTACAGTTAAAACCTCTTCTTAGAGCTACCCCAACCATTTTGGAATTAGTTGATAAGACCAAGGTTATACTTGAAGGAATTTTGGATGATATCATAGTTAATTTAGCCTCATGGGAGTACCCAGTACACTTTCTTGTCATCCATTCAAAGGATCCTACTAAAGGCCATCTTGTTATTTTGGGAAGACCTTGGTTAGCCACAACCAATGCATTTATTAGCTGTAGAGAGGGAGAAATGACCATCTCAAATGGACTCTCTATCCAAAAGCTCACCATATATCCACCAACTCAACCTATCATGGAGACTCTATTGTGGCTTGAATGTCCATACATGAATGTGGACTGGGAAGAACCCGTGTTGCCAAGTGATCATTCCTAGGCACTTCAGAAGCACACAACAAAAAATGTGCTAAACCAATTTATTTCTGCTATCACGTGTGTTGATTTTCCACAATCTTTTCCCCAATTTCAGTACATATTTGGGGAAGAATTTTAGGAACAATTGGACCCACATTTTTGTCTTTGACATTTTTCATCTTCAAGATAGACAATTCTTCCACATCTTATACCATGCCCTATGATATTAGTCTAGGGAAATTTCTACATAAAAACTCTGGACTAGATAGAGACCAACAAAAGAAGTTAGGAAGTATCCTTAAAGAAAAATCAGGGGAATTCGCCTGGGAATACACTGACATGAAGGGTATACACCCTGACACATGTATTCATCACATATATACCCAGGGGGAAGTAACACCTGTTAGGCAACCCCAAATAAGGATGAACCCAACACTCAAGGATATAGTAAAAGAGGAGATCCAAAAGTTATTAAATGTCATATTTATTTATCCCATCTCCGACAGTAAATGGGTATCCCCGCTTGTAGTGGTTCCAAAGAAAGTGACAGGGAAATGGAGAATTTGTGTTGATTTTCGGGAGCTTAATAGGGCCACTCTGAAGGATTATTTTTCTCTTCCTTTCATTGACCAAGTCTTGGATACCCTGTCTGGAAATAAATGTTTCTCTTTTTTAGATGGATATAGCGGGTACAATCAAATTCTCATAGTACCCAAGGATCAGGACAAGACTAACTTTACTTGTCCTTGGGGAACCTATGCCTATAGGGTCTTAGCATTTGGATTGTGTAATTATCCTGCCACATTTCAATGAGCGGTACTAGGGATATTTGTTGATATTATTCATGATTGTGTGGAGGTTTACATGGATGACTTCATAGTATATGGAAATACTTACCAGGACGCCTTAGATAATTTAGAAAAAGTCCTTATCATATGTGAAGAAATGAACCTATCTTTAAGTCATGAAAAATGTAAAATGTTGTTGACTAAATGAGTGGTTCTAGGACATCACGTTTCATCTAAAGGGATTAAAGTTGATCCTACAAATATTGAGGTCATCGTCAGACTTCCACCCCCGAAGAATAAAAAAGAGGTGAGAATCTTTCTTGGACATATCAGATACTACCGACAGTTTATTGAAAATTTCACAAAGATTGTTGCACCCATGTTTGGATTGTTAATAAAGGATGTTGATTTTCTTTGGAATGAGCAATGTCAAACCGCCTTTGAAACTCTGAAATTGGGCTCTCCCATTTCATATATCCACTGATGCCTCTGACACTGCAATAGGAGGAGTATTAGGGCAGAAAGAAGACCAACAGTCCTATGCCATTTATTTTGTGAGGAAGAACTTGTCCCCTGCCAAGTTAAACTATACAGTTATCGAAAATGAATTCTTGGCAGTAGTTCATGCTATCAATAAGTTTTTCCACTACATCACAGGTTACGAAGTATTTTTACATACAGATTACTCCTCCATTAGATTTCTCATGAATAAACCCATTACTAATGGCCGAGTAACTAGGTGGCTCCTATTATTGCAAGAGTTTAATATCATCGTTCTTGACTGACCTTGAAAGGAGAATTTGGTAGCTTATTTTCTTTCACGTATAAAAAATGAGGATAATTATATTCCCGTTGATGATAGTTTCCCAGATGAGCAACTTTTTTCCTCTCTGTAAATACCCCATGGTTTGCAGATATGGAAAACTATTTGGTTACTAGGAAGTTACCATATCATTTGTCACCTCATGAAAAGCGTATAATTATTACGCAAGGTGCCAATTACTCTTGGGTTGGTCATGACCTTTTTCATATTGGTACGGACTTGATTATTCGTAGATGTGTCCAAGAAGATGAGAAACCAGAAATCCTATGAAGTTGTCATGATGGACCATGTGGTGGCCATTTTTCTGACAAACGTACAACATATAATGTGTTACATTCGGGATATTATTGGCCTAGCATTTTCAAGGATGCTGCCAAGTACGTGAGGAGTTGTGATAGTTGTCAAAGGATAGGAAGACCCATGTCAATGGATGAAATTCCCTTGCATGCCCAAGTTATGATAGAACCTTTCGATAAATGGGCCCTCGACTTTGTAGGACAAATTTCACCCAGGTCTCATAAGAAAAATTATATTTTGGTTTGTACAGATTATGTCACCAAGTGGGTAGAGGAAAAATCCTTATTAAGGGCTATAGAAAAATCCGTTGTCGAATTCATTTATGAAGACATATTCACCCGCTTTGGTGTTCCTCATGAAATTGTTACAGATCAAGGCACTCAATTCACTTCCAAGCTGATGAAAGAACTAACAGAGAAATATGGGATTAAGCACTGCAAGTCTTCTCCATACCACCCACAAGATAATGGTCAGGTAGAGTCCACAAACAAAGTTTTGGAAGCTATCTTAATCAATAATGTTCAATTGCATCATCGAGATTGGGCTGATAGGCTTCCAGAGGCATTGTGGTCATATCAGACCACCTGGAGAAACACCATTGGGCATACCCCTTATGATCTAGTATATGGGAAACAAGTGCTTCTACCAATAGAATTCCAAGTAAGGACCTTCTGTATTGCTGCAGAATTGGGACTAAACTTAGATGAGGCTCATAAACAATGAGCCCTATAATTAAATGAGTTGGATGAGATCATGCAAGATTCTATCCAATGAACAATATTAGTCAAAAACCAAAGGATCAAGTGGCATGGAACGTTTATTAAGAAGAAACACTTCTAGCCTGGTGATTGGGCTTTGTTGTTTGACTCCCGATTTAAAACCTTCAAAGGAAAACTTACCACTCGGTGGTTGGGTCCTTACGAGGTAGTTGCCATGTATGAAAATGGGGCTGTAAAAATCAAAACAATTGATGATGGACAAGTCTCCTTCATAGTAAATGGACACTGAATCAAACTTGATCACAGATCCACTTCCAAAGAAGATTTTATACACGTCATGTCAAATGACAAGGCATTGGCCTTAGTAGATGAGGAAGTCCCCCCTTGTTCTTGAATATTTTTTTCTAAATTTTCAATTGTACATATGTAAATAATTTTGAGTTTTGTTGATAGACAATTCTAGAGATTTATGTTGGTATTTATTTCACCAGGAGTAGACAGTTTCGAGGAGATATAAAGGAAGGATTTTTCTTCAAAATATTGCTATATTTGAACCTTGTTGTCTACTAAGAATCAATTGAATAATGATTTTATGTAATTAGCCATATTTTTGCAAAGATTTCCATCTTTTTTTTTTCTCAAGGCATCCTTAGTAACAACTTCTCTTAAACCTTCACCACTAGATATAAGGAAGTGATACCTTAACCATCAAACTTAGAGGTTTCTCATACAGGTTTCCCAAGAAACTTGAGTAAGTGAGTAAAGTATCTTTATTAAAGAGTAACAAGGAGGTATGATTAGCAGTTAGCCATAGAAACATCACAATAAATTAAAAAAAGAAGAAAGTGAGTTGAGCCTAAAAATACCTTTATGTTCTTTCCCAATGGTATCATCCACTACATACTAAAAAGGCTTGATTATATCATATCTTTAGATAGGCCATTTCCGCTTAAGTACCCCTTACATCAAGACAATATATAAGGAATATATAAAGGAAATTCATGCTCTAACATAAATACCATCCCAATATAAAAAAAAGGCTTGATTATATCATATCAGAGTTGTCCCCCCATCTTCTTGCACAAAGAAATATTATATTAAAATATTAAAATATGGAGGGCCAGTATTTGAGGGTGTAAGAGGCTAACTCGTCAAGATACTGAACAAGTCTTTTGGCAGTTGATGCAGGAGCATCCCTCACGACAAGCAACCAACGTGGAAGTGGAAGTCATCCGGAAGACGTCCAACACAAGTTTTCGAATTTTCAAAATTTTCCCTTGGAGTTGACGCGCTGAACATAAATGAGACCATTTATTTTAGGCACCTTGGAAAGAATGTAATCAGACCTCGAGCCATATGCTCTCGTCTGAGATAATCAGAGGCATTTATAGTAGTAGTTCCAGGTAGATAGAATTAAATTCTAGATTAGATAGTTCTAGAAGGAAGAGGGAAAAGCGACTATAGACACCCTCATTTGGATGATTGTAACAAGGAATCAGAGGGATTATTATAAAAAAAAAGAGCATAGGAGAATAGCAGAGAGGGAGAGTCATAGAAGACATCCATGTACAGATCATGAATTAATAGAAGGAGTTGATTCAAGTTCATGGCTGTTGTGTTATTCTCCATGTATGTGTGTTAATTGCCCTGAGTATTACTTCCTGTTATGCATTTGTTATGCTGTGTATGTGAATGAATTCATGTGTTAAGATAGAAGTCTAAGAGCAGGTGAAGTGAGGTACAACTGTTTTCTCTTTGAGAAAGGATTCCTGCAAGGAGTGCAGTTGAGTCGCCCGTGAGGAGTGCATTGGCAGAAGGCTCGGGAGTTAAAATTTTGTTCTCAGAACCCTCAGAAGTGAAAGTGGGTTACTAAGACTGCTGCTGCAGGAGTGCGCAGGGTATGGAGGATTCAACACTCAGGAAGTTATTGAATGCCGAGCGCAGGAAGGCATGCAAGTTCCTCTGAAGAAACAGAGTGGAAGGAAGCTCAGGAGACATAGCACCTTCGTGATATCATTACTTGAGACTGCACAGGAGGATTCCGTGCCAAGAAGTCCTCAAGATAGGAGAAAGGGAATCGACGGTCAAGATCTCGTAGAGGAGGTCGATAGGACCCCGTCAACGGTTGGATTTATTGAAGAAGTGGAGAGGTTACGGTCGCACTGGGAGTTCAAGCTCCAGGGGTCATGAACCGTCAGATCGTGGACCAGTCACCCGTCGGTCACTAGATCCCGGAAAGTTGCGCAGGGGTTAAGTTCCGAGGCAGAGAAGAAGTTCTAGAGGACCCATCGGGACATTTGGCCATCGGGGTTTTGACAAGTAAGAAAATCGAGACCTTGAAAGTCCCAAATTTCTAAGGAAGAATCCGAGTCGTTGATCTCGGCAGGGACACGTGGCGAGGAGCCAGGAATACATCGGGGATCAGCTCATCGGAGAATCGGTTTGCGAGGATATAAAACTCTCACATACTGGAATCATGATCCATGAGTTCCCGACAGGAGATTTGAGCCATCCATTCGCGGGGACATGTGGATGAAGATCCTGACGAGTCGGCATTCGGGAACATAGGGGTTTCCAGTGTAGAGGAACTCGAGCACAACAAAATCGCGAAACGCGATTTCCCGATTTGACCAGAGCCGTTGATCTGAAGGACACGTGGAGAGAGATCCCGAGGAGTCGGGGTTCGGCATTTCAGGATTTCCGAAGTCGAATGCATTTTGCAAGTCGAAATCGCGACACACAATTTCCCGATAGGATTTATACTGGTAGTGGAGGATAGGTGTCAGAGGATTGAGCCTTGTCTTGAGGAGAGGACAGGTGGCATCGGAGATCGGGGATCGGAGATTCCAGGAGTGCGAGTTCTTCGCATTTCAAATCCCCGAAGTGCGAAATCATGATAAGGGGGAAAGGACACGGTCACGTGGGTTGGTAGGTCACATGAGAGAGGTTTAGCCTGGGGCTAAAGGGTGCAGAAGGTGCCGTCAGAGTTCAGGAATCGGGGATACAAGAGGTAAGGAACTTACGACCTCGCAAGTGTCGAATTCCCGACGAGAAAATTCTAATAGAAGAAAATAACACGTGGGTGAAGGTTCATCGGGTTTCGGGGTTTTATAATTCCCGTTTTTCACGAGTGCAGGACTCGCGATCCCGCGAGGTCCGATTTCCCGATATAACACAGGGAAGTGATAAGGAGAATATTCTGTGGGTGCATAAAAGTCCCGATAAGGGATTTGAAGAACCTCTTTTGTTCTTCGGGCCTAAGCAAGAGAAGGTCCTAGTGAGAGCAGACGTGCCCAGGGTGGCGTTTGCGTCAGGTGGTATCAGAGCATAGAAAAGCTTCTTTGCTTTCTATAGCGGAGGACAAGGGGAGTACACCATGCCGCCAAGGAGAATAAATAGACAATGACCCGATCCATAGGAGGAAAGGGAATTGTCCAGAGGAAGAGAAATGTCCAGAGAAAGAGGTAGGCAAGGACAGAGTTCAGACATGGAAAGAGGAATGCGTAATCTTCGTGCCAGAATGGAGGACATGGAGATAAGAGAAAGGAGAAGAGCTGATGCAGAAATTATCAGTGAATCCGAGGATGAAGGTGATGCTGGATGAGAAGAAGAAGAAATCCCAGTAGAAGATGCAGCTAACGAGCGTTTAATTAAGGCTATCGCTCAGATGAGTTCAAAAACAAAGATGGACATTTCGGCTTATGAAGGGAGTCTGGATGCAGAAGAGTTGCTACACTGGATTAGAGCTATTGACACTTAGTTCGATTATGAAGATATCGAAGATCATAAGAAGGTCAGACATGATGTCACAAGATTAAAAGGACATGCAGCATTGTGATGGGATGAACTGCAAGCTGACAGGCGTTGCCAAGGCAAGCAAAAAATTAAGAGCTGGGACAGGATGATTGCAAAAATGAAGGCAAAATTCATTCCCAGGGACTATCAAATTTCTCTGTTCAGGAGAATGCAGAACCTGAGACAGAAGATGATGATAGTGAAAGAGTACACTGAGGAATTTTACAGGTTGAACATTAGAGCAGGTCATCGTGAAAGCAATAACGAAAAGGTAGCCAGGTATATGAATGGCCTGAGGTATGAAATTCAGGATGAACTAAATTTGGCCACCATCCGAATGGTAGAGGACGCTTACCAATTGGCTCTGAAAGCTGAGGAGAAGCTGAGCCGAAAACAAATTCAGAGGGGCCGAGGCAGAAGTCAGCCCAGAGGCAAAGCAGTTGCCCAGGAGAGGAACCAAAAGCCCAAGGAAGAATGGAAAAAACCTCAGACTCAGACCGAGAGAGGTGGAACCTCACAGAGAGGGCGATATGCTGAGCAAAGAGGACAACAACCTGAGAAAAGGGGAGGATATGCTGATAATAATAGGTTTCCTCGTACCAGAGGTAGAGGAAGAGGCAGAGGTGGAGTCATTACATGCTACACATGTGGAAAGGAGGGGCACAAGTCAATCGACTGTCTAGATAGGAAGAAGGATGGAGGAGAGACTCATATTGTCGAGGCATAGAGGCGAGATGTTGAGGTAGAGTACGCTGAGGGAGGAAGATTGTTGGTGATGCGAAAAGTCCTTTTGACGCCAGAAAAGGGGATGGAGAACTTAGCACAGAGGAACAGTCTTTTTAGGACTGCTTGCAAGACCAAAGGTTGGGCGTGCAAGGTCATCATGGATAGCGGAAGCATAGACAATCTCGTTTCAACCGAGATGGTGGAGAGACTGGAGTTGGAGACAACCAATCACCCGAACCCATACAAAGTTTCATGGCTACAGAAGGGACATCAGGTAAATGTCACTAGACAGTTCTTAATTGACATTAAGATAGGAGGGTATAATGATAAAATTTTATGTGATGTTATTCCTATGGATGTCTGTCATTTATTGCTGGGTAGGCCATGGCAATATGATAGGAATGTGATCCATGATGGGAGGAAGAATACATATACCCTGGAGAGGAATGGGAGGACCCATATGCTGTGTCCAATTGAAGATAAAGAAGTGAAGCCAGAAGTAAGCAACAAAGTACTTCTCATGAGTGGGAAGGAACTTCTTACAGAAGTTAAGAAGAAGAAGGATCCACAATTCTTTGTGGTCAGAAAACCGAGAATTGTTCTGACTAGCACAAGAGTGGACGATTTGCCAGAAGAAGTTCAGGAACTGCTGGAAGAGTTCGCTGATATTGTAGTGGATGAACTACCTCGTTCGTTTCCACCGATGAGGAGCGTGAGCGATCACATTGATCTCATACCAGGGGCTAGTTTACCAAACAAAGCCGCGTACAGGTTGACACCGCAGGAGAATGAAGAAGTTAAAAGACAAGTCTAGGAGTTGTTGGAAAAAGGCTTGGTCAGGGAAAGTTTGAGTCCGTGTGTCGTTCCAACAGTACTCAGTCCGAAGAAAGATGGAGGCTGGAGGATGTGCACTGATTCGAGAGCCATCAACAAGATAACTATCAGGTATAGATTCCCATTGCTAAGAATGGATGATTTGATGGATTGCTTAAGTGGAGCAATTTTTTTTTCAAAAATAGATTTAAAGAGTGGATATCATCAGATTCGTATGAGAGAAGGTGACGAATGGAAAACAACATTCAAGACAAACGAAGGTTTGTACGAATGGCTTGTCATGTCGTTTGGCTTGACAAATGCGCCAAGTACCTTTATGAGGTTGATGAATGAAGTCCTGAAGGAGTTCATTGGGAAATTTGTCATCGTGTATCTGGATGACATATTGGTCTTCAGCAAGACAAAAGCTTAACACTTGAAGCATTTAACTATTGTGATGAAGAAATTACAGCAAGAGAAGCTGTTGATAAATATGAAGAAGTCCTCATTCATGAAGACGAAGCTCGTTTATTTGGGATTCGTTATATCTACAAATGAACTGAGAATGGATCCAGATAAGGTGGAGGTAATCAAGAATTGGCCATCACCAAGGAACATATTTGAGGTGAGGAGTTTTCATGGGTTGGCTAGTTTCTACCGAAAATTTATTAGAAATTTCAGTGGAATTAGTGCAGCAATGATGGATACAGTGAAGAAAAGACATAAATCTTTTCACTGGACGGAAGAGGCTGAGAGGAGTTTCAATTTGTTGAAACAAAATATTATAGCGCAACCAATCCTGGTGTTGCCAGATTTTCAAAAGACATTCCAGGTGAAATGTGATGCAATCGAGTTTGCAATTGGAGCGGTCCTGAGTCAGGAAGATAGGCCGATTGCATATTTCAGTGAGAAGCTGAATGAAGCGAAGGAGAAATACTCCACATACGATAAAGAATTCTATGCCATCATACAGGCATTGAATAAGTGGAGGCATTATTTGATTCCGAAGGAATTTGTTTTATATAGTGATAACCATGCATTACAATATGTGACTCAACAAGAAAAGTTGAATYAGAGGCATGTTAAATGGGTAGAATACATGCAAAATTTCACTTTTGTAATAAAACATATTTCTGGTACTGCTAACAAAGTTGTTGATGCTTTGAGCAGGAAAAGTTTGATGTTGCAGGAGTTCCAAGTCAGGACGTTAGGCTTTGATGATCTTAAGGACATGTATGCAAATGATTCAGACTTCAAGGAAGCTTATGAAGCAGCTGAGAATCCAGTTCTCAGAGACAGGAGTCAGTGGATGGAGTATGTGATCCAGGACGGATTACTGTTCAAGGGAAATCAACTGTGTATTCCAAATTGCTCCATGAGAGAGAACTTGTTGAAGGAAAAGCACAGTAGAGGATTGGCCAGACATTTTGGCCATGATAAGACATTTGCTAAGCTGAGCGAGTCATACTTTTGGCCAGGAATGCGGTCAGAAGTCAAGAAATTTGTGGACAGATGCAAGATTTGCCAGCATTCAAAGGGAAGGAGACAGAATGCGGGTTTTTATCAACCCTTGCCCATACCAGAGAGGCCGTGGGACGAAATTAGCATGGATTTTGTATTGGGATTGCCAAGGACACAAAGGGGTGTTGATTCAATATTTGTGGTAGTTGACAGGTTTTCTAAAATGGCACATTTTATCCCATGCCAGAATACCAGCGATGCGACTCACATCGCAAATTTGTTTTTCAAGGAAATTGTTCGACTCCATGGATTGCCAAAAAGCATAGTCTCAGACAGGGACACAAAATTCATAGGGCATTTCTGGAGAACATTGTGGAAGAAGCTCGGAACTAATTTGATGTTTAGTTCTGCTTATCATCCTCAGATGGATGGACAAACAGAAGTGGTCAACAGAAGTCTAGGAGATTTGTTGAGGAGCTTGGTGACAGAGCACCATAGCAGTTGGGATAGCATATTATCGCAGGCAGAGTTTGCTTACAATGAATTAGTAAATCATAGCACTGGGAAAAGTCCATTTCAGATTATATATGGAATGCATCCGAGAGGAGTTTTTGAATTGAGGGATTCAGAACAGACTGATACTAGCAGCGCTAGTGCAGGAGAATTCGCTGAAGCAATGAAAGAGCTTCACGGTCAGGTAAAAGAACGACTACTGAAGTCAAGTCAGGAGTACAAACGCAGAGTAGATCAGCACCGGAGACAACTTCAGTTTGAAGTTGGTGATCTGGTTTTGGCACATTTGAGGAAAGAAAGGTTCCCGAGGGGAACATACAACAAGCTGAAGATGAAGAAAATTGGGCCATGCAAGGTCTTGAATAAGATGGGACAAAATGCTTATGAAATTAAGTTACCAGATGGTATTGGAATATCTTCGATATTTAATGTTTCGAATCTATATCCATATAAAGCTGATGAAGCAGGAKTAGACGGTGATGATCAACCAGAGGTCCAGTGGCAGAAGTAGATGCCAGTTGCAGAGAAGCCACAGATGGAGCAGATACTGAACAAACGAGTGGGTAAGAAAACCAGGAGGAAAGAATATTTTGAATATTTAGTTAAGTGGAAGGGTCATCCAGTTGAAGATGCCAGCTGGGAGACTGAAGCAGAGATTCAGAAGCATGGACATACTGTGCAGGAGCTCATGGATAGGAGCCCATGAAAATTTTCAAGCGAGGGAGTATGATGCAGGAGCATCCCTCACGACAAGCAACCAACGTGGAAGTGGAAGTCAGCTGGAAGACGTCCAGCACAAGTTTTCAAATTTTCAAAATTTTCCCTTGGAGTTGACGCGCTGAACATAAATGAGACCATTTATTTTAGGCGCCTTGGAAATAATGTAATCAGACCTCGAGCCATACGCTCTCGTCTGAGATAATCAGAGGCATTTATAGTAGTAGTTCCAGGTAGATAGAATTAAATTCTAGATTAGATAGTTCTAGAAGGAAGAGGGAAAACCGACTATAGACACCCTCATTTGGATGATTGTAACAATGACCAGAGGGATTATTATAAAAAAAAAAGAGCATAGGAGAATAGCAGAGAGGGAGAGTCGTAGAAGACATCCATGTACAGATCATGCATTAATAGAAGGAGTTGATTTAGGTTCATGGCTGTTGTGTTATTCTCCATGTATGTGTGTTAATCGCCCTGAGTATTACTTCCTGTTATGCATTTGTTATGCTGTGTATGTGAATGACTTCATGTGTTAAGATAGAAGTCTGAGAGCAGGTGAAGTGAGGTACAACTGTTTTCTCTTTGAGCAAGGATTCCTGCAAGGAGTGCAGTTGAGTCGCCCGTGAGGAGTGCGTTGGTAGAAGGCTCGGGAGTTAAACTTTTGTTCTCAGAACCCTCAGAAGTGAAAGTGGGTTACTAAGACTGCTGTTGCAGGAGTGCGCAGGGTCTGGAGGATTCAACACTCAGGAAGTTATTGAATGCCGAGCGCAGGAAGGCATGCAAGTTCCTCTGAAGAAACAGAGTGGAAGGAAGCTCAGGAGACATAGCACCTTCGTGATATCATTACTGGAGACTACACAAGAGGATTCCATGCCAAGAAGTCCTCAAGATAGGAGAAAGGGAATCGACGATCAAGATCTCGTAGAGGAGGTCGACAGGACCCCGTCAACGGTTGGATTTATTGAAGAAGTGGAGAGGTTACGGTCATGCTGGGAGTTCAAGCTCCAGGGGTCGTGAACCGTCAGATCATGGACCAGTCACCCGTCGGTCACTAGATCCCGAAAATTTGCGCAGGGGTTAAGTTCCGAGGCGGAGAAGAAGTTCTAGAGGACCCATCGGGACATTTGGCCATCAGGGTTTTGACAAGTAAGAAAATCGAGACCTTGAAAGTCCCAAATTTCTGAGGAAGAATCTGAGCCATTGATCTCGGCAGGGACACGTGGCGAGGAGCCAGGAATCCATCGGGGATCAGCTCATTGGAGAATCTGTTTGCGAGGATATAAAACTCTCACATACTGGAATCGCGATCCGCGAGTTCCCGACAGGAGATTTGAGTCGTCCATTCGCGGGGACACGTGGACGAAGATCCTAATGAGTCAGCATTCGGGAACATCGGGGTTTCCAGTGTCAAGGAACTCGAGCACAACAAAATCGCGAAACGCAATTTCCCGATTTGACCAGAGTCGTTGATCTGAAGGACACGTGGAGAGAGATCCCGAGGAGTCGGGGTTCAGCATTTCCGGATTTCCGGAGTCGAGTGCATTTTGTAAGTCGAAATCGCGACACGCGATTTCGACTTACAAAATGCACTCGACTCGATAGGATTTATACTGGTAATGGAGGACATGTGTCAGAGTATTGAGCCTTGTCTTGAGGAGAGGACAGGTGGCATCGGAGATCGGGGATCAAAGATTCCAGGAGTGCGAGTTCTTCACATTTCAAATCCCCGAAGTGCGAAATCCCGATAAGGGGGAAAGGACATGGTCACGTGGGTTGGCAGGTCACATGAGAGAGGTTTAGCCTAGGGCTAAAGGGTGCAGAAGGTGTCGTCGAAGTTCAGGAATTGAGGATACAAGAGGTAAGGAACTTACGACCTCGCAAGTGTCGAATTCCCGACGAGAAAATTCTGATAGAAGCAAAGAACACGTGGGTGAAGGTTCATCGGGTTTCGGGGTTTTATAATTCTCGTTTTTCACGAGTGCAGGACTCGCGATCCCGCGAGGTCCGATTTCCCGATATAACACAGGGAAGTGATAAGGAGAATATTCCGTGGGTGCAGAAAAGTCCCGATAAGGTATTTGAAGAACCTCTTTTGTTCTTCGGGCCTAAGCAAGAGAAGGTCCTAGTGAGAGCAGACGTTCCCAGGGTGGCGTTTGCGTCAGCAGTGGGTACCGTCCTGTGGTATGGCTAGGTAAACCAGCCAGAGTACTGAACAAGATTGCTGGCAGCGGGGCATTCTACCTAGTGAGGATGATAATCTGACAAAAAATGAGAAATTACTAAATCTTAAACTTGTCCTAATGTACGACATTACTTGTAGACAAAGATGACATGAAGTATGTATGGTTAAGCTAAGGTTAATGAACTCCATAAATTTTCCACTGGGAACTAACTTTGATACTATCTCAAAACTCTCTTGCCTACCTCTTCTTATCTATATGTAGGATATTCTATCCTACAGGTGGGGCCATATTCTAACCATCTCATCAGACCGATATGTGAAATTTATCTCTACACTTAACAACCTATAAATATTCAGCTATTGGGAGAATTGACTGGTTTCCTATATTTTTTATTGTGAGATGTCACAATACTTAGGAGTGGGGGAGGGGTTTCATGAGTTGACAAATGACAACACTGCCTATCTATAATCCATGAGAAGAATAAGTGGAATCTTTGTAAAAAATTATGTATATTGTTTTCATGATACAAGATATTATATCAACAGTTATTTTATTTTGAAATGCTAAATATTCTCTGTGTGTTATAAACTGTTGTACATTTCTTTGACAGACCACTTAACTGGTTTTTCTTTACAGACTATTCATTGCATATTTGTGAGTACATGCCTTATAATATGCGAGATAGAGGAATATATTGTGTGAGCACGATGGAAAAACAAGTAATAATGGAACACTCTTATCATGTCTCTGCTCCTATTCAATGTGACTGACAAAAGTGTTTTAAGACTAAGTGCTATGGATAAAACATCCATTACAAGATGAACAAATTTCATTTCGCATAGGAGTACCATATGGAGTGCCATATAGAGTTTCGTATGGAGTGCCATTTGAAATACCATATGGGGTGCCATATGGACAACTGGATGATGCGCCATATGAAGGATCAGACAAGGTGCATACACATAGTAAATGACCACGATTTCAGGTAACCATGAATCATTTGAATTTATTTGGTTGTTCAGTTGTATGATGAGTTAGTTAAATGGAAATTGAGAGTTAAATGATACAATTTTCAAACACATTTTTATGATCAAATGTCCAACTTGAAAACTTGGAAATTGATCTAACTCCTTCATCATTATGATTTCCTCCAAAATATACTCTTCGAATTCAAAATCGGCGCACTCACACTCACACATGGAAACTCCTGTGTGATGAATTCATCAACAAATTCAACCCTTTCCACCTTGGGTGCATTCAAAATCGGAGGTATAACTTAAATTTTTATCGCATTCATGCATTTTTCTCATCCTTTGCCCAATTTTTCTCGCCCTTTGCCCAATTGCGCTTGCCCTCTGCCTAATTACAATTGTCCTCTGTCCAATTTCTCTCTCTGTTCATTCTCCACACTGTCACCATGCCCAAACGATATGAGTCATCCTCCTATGTCGACCTCTTTTCTATCCCCGAGTTCGCACAGTGTAGGGAGGTCTTCCTTAATGCATGGTGGGGACCGTTCTTGGCCCATCTGCAGGGACATGATGATGAAATTTCTATGCAATTCACCCTCAGACTCAATGGAATAATGACATGTGTGGGATCTCTTACCTTCTTGGTCTCTGAGGAATCAATTGCCTTAGCCACAAAGCTTACAAGGGTTGGAGACCACTGATTCAAACACCACCTGTTTCCATGGGCGATCTACAATAGGGTATTCAAACCTGAGTTTCATAATGTCTCTAGAGATAAGGGATACTCCAAGGAGTGGATTAAATATGAGCTAATTAAACCTCTAATATTGATCAATAGAATGATCACTTGTGAAGGTAGATATTTTGTTTTTAAATCCTACCATTTTCGATTATTATCTCATTTCCAATTCAATAAGCCATTGAATTTCCCTTTTTAATTCTTGAGAATATGTCTTCCCAAGTATGAAAGAATGTGGCCAATCCTCATAACAGCCTATTCCACCCACTACTACATATGACCAAATTTGCAACGGTTTTTCATTGATATTGCCACACATATCCACCGCAATTTCCACAACAACCGATATTTTTTTTCGTCAAGATAATTTTGTCGCTATATCCACGATCCATGTGTGTGTGGAAACATCGACGAAATAAGCGCTCCATGTTTCACCACCTTCAACATCGGTTAACCCTATGCATCTTTGCAATTTCAACGAAATTACGTCACAATAACATCGAAGAAATGTGGAAATTACGATGAAACTTTGTCGCAATTGAGACGAATAGTTATGCCAAACCTATAACTTACGACGTAGATGTTGAATGTGTGATGCAAAAATATTGCAACTTGCGACGAAAAACCATGGAAATATCAACAAAAAAATATCTCAAAATCAAACTTACGGCGCAAATGTTGCATGTGCGACGAAAATTCGTGGCAAATTGCGACGGTTTTGGTAAAATAGTGAAAATTTTTCTGACAAACTTTCGTCGATATTGCGACGATGGCTTTAAGTTTTAAAAAAATAAATTACATGAAATATGGTATTAGCATATTACATTGTAATATGGTATACCATATTGTATGCCATATTAAAATGTAATATGGCAATGCCATATTACATTGTAATATGGTAATGCCATATTACAATGTAATATGGTAATGCCATATTACAATGTAATATGGTAATGCCATATTACAATGTAATATGGTAATGCCATATTACAATGTAATATGGTAATGCCATATTACAATGTAATATGGTGCCATATTACATTGTAATATGGTAATGCCATATTACATTGTAATATGGCATTACTATTACATTGTAATATTCTAATATTCTAATATATTGTAATATATATATCCCCTACAAATAATCAAGGCACTAATCAACCAAATATTGTAAGCATGTGTTATCATGAAGTTGGATTAGAAGTAAGGATACCAATATGACAATATACACAAAGAATAATTTGGAATATTACTTTCAAAAAAACACATGAATTGCATGAGTGAGTCATTATGCAATTTATATTACACAATACTATGACAACACTT
>ML781693.1:0-12120 GCA_009831015.1 Picea engelmannii | reverse complement strand
TAACATTACGAGGTTCTTCTTTAAAAATTGGCCACTTTTCTTTGATGTAGTTCAATGCAGAACCATCTGCAGGCATTCGAAGAACATCGTCTCGACTTCTGTTCTTTGCATGGAAATCCATAAACTGTGTTATACTTTGGCACCTGAACAACCGCTAGAAACGTGGAATTATCAGAATATAACGAAGAACTTTGCGAGACACCTTATTTGAGGCTTTATCGGTTCAATATCTACTTACTTGACATTGTGGGAATTCATTTTCTAATGCATATTGTCCATAATATATGATATGATCATTAGGACATGCATCAATAGCCTGGTAGTCCATTCCAATTTCTTTCATAATCATGGATATTTCTCGATATGTGCATGGAAAAATATTTGACATCGGTAATAGAACATCACCTAACAATCTACAAAATTATAAACAATAAGTCAATGTAAACAATATTCATCATCAACATATCATCCAATATACTAATTTACAAATTAGAAAACAAAAGCAATATAGGAAAAAATTGAACCTTTTAAGTATTTGTGAACATGCATGCATAAATAATTAACAAATTAAATACCTTAGTATCTATGTGAGACATGTGTTTGATAAACCATTCAAAACCTTCAGGTTCACCAACAACAATATAGTAGATAAAAGATTTGTTGTTGAGCCTTCATAAAGAGGTTGATGTGACTTCTCGAGTAGAGGATCAACATCATGACTATCATCTTGGTTGTCCTCATCCATTGGATAAAATGTGTCTTGGATCAATCTATGTATCTCATCTTCCTGATTTGAATCACTAATGTTATCTCCATCCATATCATCATTAATAACTTTATCAATAGCTTCAATATTCTGATCTCAAAGTTCAACTCCATGTAAAGTAGTATTTTTGTTAGTACTTGGCAAATAACTCTCTGGAGGTCGACACTTTGGGGGCATCGTCTATATATTTAAAAACAACATATAAAAGTTAGTGTGTATAGAAAATATAAAAATCTCAATAAGAAATATTACTAAAATTCATGACATAATGATTATTACAAAGAATGCATTAAATATTGAATCCTCTTACCAAGGGACGATATTCATAACCCCCTTCGGCGTGCCCCTTTTCCCTACAATGTTTTTGGGCTGTTATTATTAAAAGTCTTCTATTTTGCAATCCTTTGCAATCATAGCAAGGGAAATAACATTTTCCATCGCCCCTCACCTCTAATGCCACTCTTAACTGAGCAAGCTTCCTGTCATTTTCGTTCATTGTGACAACTCTTTTTCATGACAAGTAATTGTCTTACCTACACCATACCAAACATTAAGTTGTCATTTTTTTATATTTTGGCCACTCCTTTTGATTATGATATGTTTATTTACAGTGACCTACATCTTTATAATAAGTTCAACATCTTTATAATAAGGTGATCATATGTGTAGAGGATCAACATCATGATGACATAGATAACATCTTTATAACAAGGTCATATGTGTACAAATGTTTTCTTTATATAATAATGACATATATACCTAACATAAGTTTAGGGTTAGTGTTTATGTATCTTATTAGTCCCTACTAAAGAAGGGAATATAGCAATCAATTACTATCATTTCACCGATCAGGGTTGAGTTTCAAGAGCAATTCCATATCTTTATCAATGAAAAGAGAGAGAGATTATAGCTACAATTGAAGGGAAAAGGGTATGTGGATTCCATAAACCTAGAATATTATGGAATCCACATACCCTTTTCCATAGAAAATACTAACTAGATCCAAGAACCAAAGACATGAAATATGGTACTACACATATTATAATATATTATCAAGGAAAAAACAAGCTAAATGCAATTTGGACATTTGAAAAAAAAATTACAAGTTAAATGAGTACATCAATAAAAAATAACATACTAACCTTGCAAGTTCAAAATCTGAGTTATGTAGATTGAGAATTGGATTTGTTCAACCAGTGGGTGACGGAAAAAATAAACAGCTCAAACAAAAGCCAAGAACAGTGTCACAACTATAGCAATTGTGTCGCAAAGTCTCTTAAAGTCACGTATATATAGATAAAATAGTCAACTAGCCATTAACACCGACCAATGAGATAGGCAAAAGTTTTGTCTCTATTGCCATGAAAGTTCGCCGCTATAGCGACGCAAATCCTGACTAAGTTAAATTAAGATTTTTGTTGATATTGCGATGAACTTTCGTGGAAATATCCACGAAAATCCCACCCTGTTTAAAAAAATGATGAAACTAGTGGAAGCATGGAAAATTTTCGTGGAATAATCTGCCCATATGTAGTAGTGACCACGACCTCATCAAATTGCTTGTTATAGTCGGGTTGGAAAAACAGGGAAAGACATGGGATGAGTTCATTTATCAATTTTCAAACCCCCATCTTACAATCAAGGCTAGCAAGAAAACACTTGATCTAGGGACTGTTACTCCATCCAAACCCCATTCTTTGAAGACTCCAAACCCTCCTACTCAAGCTATCTCTCTACTGAAACAAAAGACCAAGAAACTTGTTGATACCCCTGCAAACTCATCGGGAAAGAAGACTAAGAAGCCTATTGATATCTCTCCAATTCCCTCAACATCTATTGATCTTTCACCCAAAAAGTTACAAAAGGAAACTCAATAAGATTTCCCTGTAGTCCCCACAAATAGGAGAGGAGCTAATTGATTCAAAAGAGGATATTTTCAAAAAAGTGCCTGAAATACAAGAGGAAATCATTATGAAAAACCCCAAAGCACTTTGGACCCTATCCAAGTATATTCCAATATTGAAAGCTCCCATAAAAGACTTAGGGAAGTGTCTGTAGAAGAATTGGAGCCTGATAGAGAAACAAAATCTGAACCCATTTCCCTTCATAAATCCTCTGTTACTCCTACCTCACAGATGCCTACACCAAATCTCAAAACTGATAGAATCTCTACATACTTCAAGGGATCCAAGTGCTCCTCTGAGATATATGATCATACTCCAGCCATTGAAAAATTACAAAAGGAAAATGTTCAACTACTGCAACAATTGGAAGAGAGGAAGACCATGGATAGACATGTCCACCATGACAATGAAATACTACAAGCAAAGGTGAATTCCCTCCAAAGATTAGTTGACCAAATGACCAATGACAATCATAGCCTCCATTCAAAATCAAAACACTGCAAGAGGGCCAAGACAAAGTCTTTAGGGAAAGAATTTTTAAAGCTAATCCATCCCCTGCTCAATAATTCTAGTCATATTGGGAAATTCATTTTTGTTTGCAGTGGGACCTGCAAAATATTAGGTGTGGGGGTAATGTTGGGATCATGATTTGGTTAATTTATGATGACAATTAAATCCTTTTTTTACCTATATTATATGTGTATTTAACCATTTTGAAGAAGTTTTGAAGGATTTTATATCAATTTGCCATAGCTTTATACAAGGTATGTGAAATTGATGTTTTACGATGGTTTTGAGTTAAAATCGATTTGATTTAATTCCTAAAAGAATCTAATGCATGATCTGTGTGTCATAGGACAAACTTGCCATGTGATTTTCCATCCGGTAGCTTGTTCGACACTCCATCCAACACCTGATTTGGTACTTCATCTGGCACTACGTCTGACACTGCATCCAACATTGAGAGTGTGGGTGAGTTGGTGGTTGTTATATTGGTAGCCTGTGCTGGGTGAATCGACAACATGGGTTTTTTTCACCCTTATGGCCTCCATCTACTGATCTCTTGACATCTCAGATTAGGCAGTTGTGCTAATCGTTGAGTGGCTTGTTCAATTTCTAGAAGCTAAAGACTCTTAGCACGCATTTAATGGAATTTAACATTTTTAGAGGAGGTCAAATATTCCAGTGGTCAACCTATTGAATCAAAATCATTATAAATACCACAGTAGTGGTCAGACAAAGTGACAATAATTGTTAGAATCATTTTGCTGTGTAACTCATACATTTCCGCAAACTTGTGCTAGACTGCGATTTTTAATTTAATGCCAAAACCATGTTTATTTAGCTCGTGATTTGTTGTTGAGGAGTATCCACGACCTACTATGGGGCTCACCAGTGGTCTGGGTGAATACTTATATAGATAGATTTCATCTTTCAGCTGTGTAATTATCATATACTTCATTTCTTGTTATATGTGTTTTTGTTATTTTAAATGTTGTGTGTTTGTTGTTCATCATTTAATTGTTTAATTCCCTTTTTCCAGGTTGCTTGTAGGAGATAGTTACTATTATGCCATGTCTTTTATTTGTTAGTGAATGTCTTGCAAGCTACTAACATATATGGTGTGTTAAGATGTTAAATTTAATTTATGCAGGTTAAAACATAGTAGCTAGAACAAAGTATTAGTTACCACAGAGTACAAAGTTTCTTTTAAAAGTTTTGAATGATTAATAGTTGCGATTTTTGTTAATTTAATTCTCAGTTTAGTCATGCTTTCCTGAATCTATTTTGTTTACCAATCTTGTTGTAGTATGCTAGAATAGAAGTATAATTTGGGTTATGTTTTTATAATCATTTTGGTTTGAAGTTTGAGTTTTTAATAATGGGATTAGCTTAGTTTAATTTATGAAATTTCCATTCTATATTTAAATTGCAATTTTAATTAGAAGTTTGAGTTTGAGTTAATCTTTTAGTTCCGAGTTTCTAATCATGTGAATTTGCTTAAGTTAGCATAAGAGTGCATTTGAATTAAGTAGAATAGTGTTTTCTTATCATTGATGATTGATATATGAATTGAGAGATCACATGGATTTTCAGGATAGTTGATACTTCTTCTATGATGGCTAAGCTCTCGTTAGATTGCTTGATTCATACTTTTCATTTCTCCATAGAAGTTAATATTGAATTTATTCCTCTTGAGATATCACTAATTATTAGATGCCATTGTGATGTCATAGGGCACTGAAGACATAATCATCATATTTGAAGTTTCTTGTTATTGTAGATTAAGAATAGTTGTTGATTAATCTTTGAATACTGTCATGATGCTTTTAATTAAATAGGTTAAGATTTCCCTTTGCAGATTAGAAGTAATTATGAGTTTTATCTAAAGAATAGAGTTTACTTGCTGAATAGTTTTGATTAGTTACCTGTTGAGTAGTTTTGATTAGTCTACTTGCTGAATAAGTTTTAATAGGTTAGTTGTTTGATTGTTTACTTTCTTACTTGTTGATGTTCATTAGATTGAATAGATTAACGTACTATTGTTGTTGCTCATTAATTTGAATAGATTAAATATGATACTTGTTGTTTCTCATTAGACTAAATAAGTCAACTTGTTCAAACTAGGGTTTTTGATTTGCTTCTTTAGGAACAATCCATCGATCCATTGTTTAAAAGTTGCTTAGGGTAAATAGTTCAAGTTTTTGATAGGGTTTGCTCATTGATAGTATTTTCTTAAGTAGGTTAAACCTTAGTTATAACATCTCCTTAGTTAGGTTATGCTTCCTCTATATTTTATTCCTTGGCACATATAGTTCTACAACTCTAAGTTTACTTACCTTGGGTTGACAATCTAATTGTGGGATTTAGTGCATATAGAACACCCATCAATGATCCCACCATCAGGTTACTATAATTAAAGGGAGAGGCATTAGAGGACCCCAAGAAACACTTGTTCATCTATGAAAATATCTGGGAAGCAAAGAAGATCATAGATGAGGATACCAAACTTGTACAGTTAGTCATCATGCTAAGAGACCATGCACTAGATTGGTACATGCGCTTAGCTACAAATAGTCCACCAGGAACAACTAGAACGATTATGGATATCAAGAAGAAACTGATAAATGAATTCTACAATTATATCTCCTAGGATCAGTACATGAACGAGATGATAGAGATCAATAAGAAACCAGGAGAATCTATTTGGGATATAGACTAGAGATTCAAACGATTGAAGGGAAAGTTAAAGTATGTTATGACAGATATGAAGTATAGGCATCTGTTTGTGAATTCACTACTACCACACTTAAAATACCCTTTGAGACAACAAAAGTTTCATACCCAGGAAGAGGCTCTGCAGAGAGACTTGAAACTAGAAGAGAACCAATATCAGAAGACAGATCCAACAATAGAGGATCTCAAGGAATACTTGAAGAATCTAACATTTCAATTAAACCAGAATAGGAGTAAGGACAAAAGAGAATTAGTTTGGTGTACCACATGTAGGACAGAAGGACACCACAAGAATGAATGCCCAACATTCACACAGTACATGGAAAAAGGTCTGTCAAACCCTTTTCCATCAAGAGGACTTTGGTGTGAGATCTGTAAGACACATGGGCATGATCCATATAATTTTTCATTGATGTAGAAATACCATATTGTGCCTAAGAGTTCATATTGCAACTTTTGCAAGTCAGTAGGCCATGATGAAAAAGATTGCAGGACAATGGATCCGATGAGGGAAAGAACATCAAACACCTATGAGGTGTAGGAAAAGATGATGACAGGGAAAGATGCACCAAAGTTTAACCAAGTACCATCCCCATATAACACTGTGCCACAAAAATATAAAAATGCTCAATCGCAGTACAATATCGCGCAACCACAGTATAATCCCACACGGTATAACCAAGTGCCCCAGTACAACACACTGTGAGGAGATCGAGTTGGCTACAAAGGTGGAGGACGAGGTAGAGGAGGCTTTGGAAGAGGCAGAGGACCGATGGTTTTCCATAACTATCAACAACCAAGACAAAATGCAAGAGAATTTCCACTACCACCTGTGACATGTATGTATTTTCGTGCATTCAACCATGACATAGAAGACTGCTCGACACTATTTGGGAAGATCCAGGAAAAGAGAAATTAGAAAAATCATAATGTTCAATGGATTTTTGCAGAAGTGAGGGATGATGGAAGAAATATCAACATAGTTATGCAAAGAGGAACTAATACATGAGATGATGCAGTAAGACAAGATCCAGCACAACACTAATGGGTGAAGAAAAATGCTAAACCACAGAAGCATTTTGATGCACAAAACGAAAAGGGGATATTCAAGCAATCCAGACAAGAATTATTGAAACCAAACATTGCATCTACATCAACTATACAACACACTCAGGATGTACCAACGTATGAGATGCCTTCATCACTGGATCACACTAATGAAGCACAACCCATAGGACAAGTAAGTACCATAAAGGATTTTCTACAATACTGTGTTAAACTACTAAATGATCCATCGTCTTTTAAAGTGTTACCAAAAATGTTAGAAATATGCAGCACAAATGTAGAGGGAAAGTTAGAACATAAAAACGTTAATCATTTGCATACGAGGAGGAGGACAAGTAGAGAATTCAGACTGAATGCCAACATTGGATATTTCAATATGGGGGATATCATAATAGATTTAGGCTCTGAAGTGAATGTACTACCCAAGAAGACATGGAAATGTATGGGAGAGCCCACATTAGGATATTCACCTATTCAGCTGAAACTAGCAAATCAACATAGGGTTCTGCCAATCGGGAGGCTAAAGGGTGTGACAGTAGATTTGGATGGAGTGCACACTAAAGCCAATTTCGAAGTGATACAAATATTGGATGGCACAACACATTATCCATAATTTCTTGGCTTGGATTTTGCATTTGACAATAAGGCCATAATCAATCTGAAGACAAGGAATATGACATTCGAGTCAGGAGAGTACAGAGGCATTGCACCACTAGATCCATCAAAAGGAGAAGGGTTTGTAGAACCCACTTGTTTAGACCTATAGGAAATTAAACAGTTATACAGGACCATCCCACAAGAAGAATATATTGTGAATTCAACTACAGATGAGGTGCTCATTTGGAGAAGTATCACGTCATGTGCGTCAAAATCAAATACAGGGTTGGAGAATTTGTAGTAGAGATTACATGAAGTCTCCACAAGAAGGTGTGAAATAATAGACTGCACAGTAAGATGGGTAGGTACAGAGATAAGAGAACCTCGCCACTTTCATGGGGTTAATCACTTAGAATAATTCCTAACAAGATATGAAAATGAAGTGTTAGAAAATCAAAGGCTCTTAGCTCTGGATATAGCACTCAAGGAAACACCTGCATTATGGTGGGGTGTGCACAAAGAGACAGTCAAGGAATGGTACCAATGTAAGTGATTACTACGCATTAGATTTGGTGTAGAACATTGAAGTAATCAATTGTAGATATATGATAGATAGGGGACACCAGCCGAACACTTGGAGAAGTCAAGAACACTATGGAGAATGACACCACCACAATAATGGTCTCATCACTTTATTCACACATTGGAAGAGATTCCAGCAAACTGGTATGTAGACCAGGAATTGCGCAGAGACACTGTAGAATGTACAACATTACAACGAAAGTTTATAGTCATGTTATCATTTGAACATGAGAACCGCAATATAGATTCAATGCTCAAAGAGATCAGAGGGGAAATATCCATTCAAGAACTATAGGTTGAACTTATAACAGAGTATCAACAACAAAATAGATAGACAGTGAAAGAACTATTGTCATGCTAACAAGTGCAGGAAGAATCACCAGATGAAGATGACCCATGCAACATTCAAATTAAAAATATTGAAGGAGAAAGGGAGGTGGAAGGTCTATCTCTCAAATCAAAAGTATTTGTTGTGACAATCAAGGTGAAGAAAGTAAATATTGGGACAAATGATAATCCCAAAATGGCTAGCATTGGAGATTAATGGGATGAACAGACATTAGAAAGAATAACAGAGTTGTTGCACGAGTACAGTGGCTTGTTCCCAACAACATTCATAGAGATGAAAGACATAGAAGGAGATCTAGGAGATATGAATATACCTCTCAAACCTGAGGCTATATCAGTTAGAAAACGACCATATCGACGGAACCCAATATACAAGCAAAAAGTAAAATCAGAAATTGACAGAATGTTGGAGGGTGGAATCATAGAACCAGTGGAGGAATCTTAATGGGTAAGCCCTATGGTATTCCAAGAGAAGAAGCATGGAGGGATAAGGATCTATGTAGATATTAGGAAATTGAATGATTCTTTCCTACATGACCCTTTTCCCACCCCTTTCATAGATGAGGTATTAGAGAATGTAGGAGTCCAAGAAGCATACTCGTTCATAGATGGATTCTCAGGCTACCATCAGATCAAGATAGCTCTATAAGATAGGTACAAGACCACTTTTTTCACAGAATGGGGATCCTACCAGTACACAGTCATCACTTTTGGACTAAAGAATGCACCAAAAATATTCTCAATAGTAGTCATAGTTGCATTCAAAGAATTCATCCATCAGTTTTTAGAAGTATATCTAGATGATTGGACAGTCTACAATCTATTGAAAGATCATGTAGAGGTATTAAGGTTGATGATGGAAAGATGTAGGCAGTGTCAAATATCATCAAATATCAAGAAGTGCATATTTGGGACACCTTTTGGGATACTATTGGGACATATAGTGTGAAAAGTTGCAAACAAGGATTTCTAGTAGATCCTTTCGAGATTGCAGTGATTATCAATTTACCACCACCAAAATCAGTACATTAGTTGAGAGAAACATTGGGACATACATGCTACTATAGGAAATTCATAAAAGGGTATGCGTTGATCACTGTGTCGATGGAGAAAATGTTGAGGAAAGATAGTAAATTTCAGTGGAATGAGGACTGTCAGCAAGGATTGGACACTCTAAAAGAGAAAATGGTAACACCACCAATACTAGTATTCCCAGATAGGGAAAAGGAATTTCATGTGCATGTAGATGCATCAATCATAGCACTTGGAGATATTCTGGTACAACCAGGAGAAAAAGAGTTATACCATCTTATAGTGTTTGCAAGAAGAAAATTGTCAGAGTTAGAGAAGAACTATAATACTACAGAAAGATAAGGCTTAACAATGGTATATGCACTACAGAAGTTCAGACACTATCTACATGGGAAACACTTTAAAATGTTCACATATCACTCTGCTCTAAAATACCTAGTCAATAAGCCAGTGTTGGGGGGGAGAATTTGTAGATGGTTAGTGTTGTTTTAGGAATTTGACTTTGAAGTGATAGTCAAACTAGGGAAGTTGAATGTAGGACCTGATCACCTGTCAAGGATCATTAATGGAGAAGAAACTTCGAATTTAGAGGACAAATTCCCCGATCCATAGTTATTTCCAGTCCAAGTAGCTCATGAATATTTTGCTGACATCATTCAATACTTGAGTATAGGGACCGTGCCACAATAATTAAACACTGTGCAGAAGAAAATCTGGTAGTCAGAGTTGTTTACTATCAATTGATTGCAGGAAACTTACACAATATGGGTGCAAACAACATCTTGAGAAGATGTGTACTAGAAAATGAAAGGCCTAGGATTTTAGCAAAGGCCCATGAGAGAATAGATAGAGGAAATTATGCAAGAAAAGATACCGTACATAAGGTATTATGTGCAGGGCTATGGTGGTCGACCATTCACATAGATGCAAAGGACTACTGCCATTGATGTGATGTATGCCAGAGGGTTGGAAAAACTAATAGACAGGATGATATGCCCATAAGACCACAATTAACCTTGCAAGTATTCAAAAAATGGGAAATGGATTTTATGGGACCAATTAATCCACTAGCAAAGAGGTCAGGAAAAAGGTATATCATTATTGTGATAGAGTACTTAATGAGATGGCGAGAAGCAACACCAATAAAATATTGCAGCGCAAAGACAACAACTCACTTCCTGTTTGAGCAAGTGATCGCTAGATTTGGATGCCCAAGGATTTTGATGAGTGACCAAGGCACTCACTTCATCAATAGTACTATCAAGGCTATGAATGAGGAGTTTGAAGTCTATCATCAAAAGAGCACAAGATATCACCCTCAAGCAAATGGAAAAGTGGAAAATTTTAATAAGATTCTAGAGAATGCACTGACAAAGATCTAAAATGTCAACAGGGATGATTGGGACTTGAAGATACCAGCAGTATTATGGTCATACATGACTACATGCAAAACATTGACAGGGAAGACACCATTCAGGTTGGTGTATGGACAAGAAGAAGTGGTGCCATTAGAAGTTTTGGTACCTAGTCTACACGTAGCAACAATTACTAACATGAAAGAATGAGGTGCAGTACAAGAAATGATAAGTCAGTTGATGGTGATGGAAGAAGATAGGATTCTAGCAGGATTTCACCAAGAAGTACAAAAAGCAAGGGACAAAGCTTGGAATGAAAGACATATTAAAAGGAAGAGTTTCAAGGAAGGAAACCTAGTCTTGGTGTATGATAATAATTTTCTTCAGCACCTAGGAAAATTCAGAATGCATTGGTTGGGACCATATGAAATGAAGACTGTCATAGAGGGGGGAGTTGTACAGTTGAAATATTTAGGAGGTACAAAACTCAAAGGAATTATTAATGGGAGTTGATTGAAGTTGTATAGGGATAGTCGACCTCCTAGTCCTCAAAAAGTACTACGCAGTAAAGAGATATGTATATAGTGAAAAAAAAATCCATAAAAAAGTAAAAATGATAAAAATAAAAACAACTCAACACACATGGAGGGCCTTGAAAGAATGGAATGGGGTAGACAAAACAGGGCGATGCAAGAAAACCAGGGTTCGAAAACGCGACACATAGAAGAGGAGTTAACAGGTAGAAAGGTAGAGTGCGCAAGAAACACAACGAAAAGTGAAAAAGTGACAATTATCATTGTGACACAACTATCACTTCCCCATATTTCTATAAAGTCGGAAAGAGGGGGGAAACCAACCCATTGTGTTATTTGGTAAGGAGAAAAACGTCGACCTGAGTGGAAGAGAAATAGAGTGAAAATTTGCGCTACCATTTGTCGATTTGAGAGCTTGTAGTTTGTATTTAACCACCATGTCACCACCGAGGGTTGGAGCACCAAGTAGAACCAGATGAAGCACACAGAGTATCATATGGTTACCACAAGGAGGTGTTGGAAAATACTGAGAGGGGGGGGGTGAATCAGTATTTGAGTTATCAATCAATTTTTAACTTTTCTTTTACTGAAAAATCTTAGTCTACTTTATAGAGATCAGTTGTTGTATATTCTTATGAAAACAATAGTGCATCCAGAGATCTTATTATGGATTTCTTCATTCATCAGATGTCTTTTAAACA
>ML781692.1:782746-798842 GCA_009831015.1 Picea engelmannii | reverse complement strand
GGGCCAAAACAAGTTGTACCATTATGTCAAATGGATGGATTGATGGAGAGAACCATACAATCATAAATTTCCTTATCTCTTGCCCTCATGGAACCATGTTTTTTAAATATGTTGATGCATCTGATAAGGTGAAATATGCAAACCTATTATGTCAACTTTTGGATGAGATTGTGACATTGATGGGGGAGGAAAACATTGTTCAGATCATTGCAGATAATGCCTCTAGCTATGTTCTTGCTAGTAGGATGTTATTTTCCAAATACAATACCATATTTTGGATCCCATGTGTTGCACATTGCATAGACCTCATGCTTGAGGACATAGACAAACATGATTGGATCAAGAACATTGTAGAGCATGCCAAGTGCATCACAAAATACATCTACAACCACTCATGGATATTGATCCTAATGAGGAAAAACACCGGAGACAAGGACCTTGTTAGGCCTACTATCACGAGATTTGCAACTCACTTCCTCACATTGCAATCTCTCATTTCCCAAGCATAAAACTTAAAAAAAATATTTCCAAGTGATGAATGGAATGCATCTAAGTAGATCGCAAACAAAATGGAAAAGACACCCAATTTTTTTTTTTGAAAACACTTTTTGGAAAAAAGCAGCAAAAGTTGTGAAAATTGGCGAGCCCCTTGTTAAGGTGTTGCAGTTGGTGGATGGGGAAAAATTGGCCATGGGTTACATCTATGAGGATATGGATTAGGCAAAGGATCATATAAGAACAACCTACAAGGATAGAGTAGCTAAGTATGAGCCTATCTGGGAGATCATTGATAACATATGGAACAATCAACTCCATCACCCTATACATGAAACTAGGTATTTCCTAAACCAAAGGTATCATTATAGAGCTCATGAGAACATCAAACCGGGGAGGTCAAAGATGGATTGTAGGAGTGCTTGGAGTGCATAGTCCCTAATGAGACAAAGCAACTAGAAGTACATCGAAAAAATAGTGCTTTCACTGGAGCCACGAGTACCTTTGGCAAAAACCTAGCAAAGATTGGAAGAGATGTGGACCAACCGGGTAACCAATTACAAAGTTTTTCTAAGTTTATTTGTTTAAACATTAAATACTTGAGTTTTTAGCCAAAGTCATAATCTAATTTGTTGAACTAACTTTGTCTTTGCAGCACAATTGTGGAAGTCATTTGGTAGCCAATGTCCTCAATTGAAAAAGTTTGCAATTCGAGTCACGAGACAAACTTGCAATGCTTCTGGGTGTGAGAACAAATGGTCTATCTTTGAGCGGATTCACACGAAGAAGAGAAACCATTTGGAACAAAAATAGTTAAATGGTCTCATCTTCCTGCAATACAACCCCTAGCTAAGGCACAACCAATTGTTGAACAAAAGACCTTATGCAAATCCCATTGTGTTGGATGATATTGATACAACATTAGAATGGGTAGAGGAATCTCACCCAATAGAGTTTGAAAATGATTTTGATAGTGATGAATTCGATTTGGGGGGGATTGGTTTGGATTCAGATCCACTAGTAGGAGCCAAAGTAAGTGGCAACGTAGCACTAGGCATGACACATGTAAGCACTAGTCATGCAACTTGGCCAACTCATGCTTCTACCAGTACTACTACTGCAATTATAGATGTCCCTGAGGAGTCCAGAGACTTTGGGCCAAAGGATGATTTTGTAACTCCTGCTAAGGATCACATTTCTAGCAATGGTGATGAGTTGAATGATTGATCATGTTGATCAATGATTTGTACTAAGTAGTAGGCCAATAACTCATAACATGTTTTTTGGACTCTAGAGGTCATTTAGAGCCTCATTGATTATGTATTTTGTTGTTGATATGTATTGCACTCGGTGCCATTTTGATATATTCACTCTTACATGGTATATACATGAACAAACTTTGCATATTTTGTCTCTAATGGTTTGGAATCATGGTTTGAATATTTAAGAGATATTTTTTCATTGAAATTTAATAATTTATGTATTTTTTAGTAAACCAAGTCATTGAAATCAAATTGGTCCGAGTCATTCCGAGTCCAAGTCCAAGTTGACCCTTGACGGATTCCAAAGTCTTGTCTGCGTTTTAAAACATTGAACTTAAATATAATTTCAACGACTTGGTTTACTAAAACAACACTGCAAAACAACAGAGAACATACTCCCTCCCAACAAGTGACCATGACTACATCATAGACCAAATTCTACCAATATTGTAACGTCACCTCAAGTCCTTTATTGTCAATTAGTGAATGCAACTTAATGCAATAGGAACTTCGAAGGCTATCCAAAGTCATAATAAATTTGAAACTAAAAAGTTGCATATGTAAAAATCACAGAAAAAACACAAACAAATTCATCAAACTAGAGAGAGAACAACATTAAGGTTGTGCATGTGAAATTGTAGTGAAACCTGCACAGAGAATCTAGCTAGCAACAATGAACACAAAAATTGCAAAGTTGAGAGAAGAATTGGAGAGAAAGAATGAAAGAATTGTATTCCACACTAATCCACACTCAAAGAGTGAATAATTTACAATAGATATAAGTTACATGCTCAAACTAATGCACCATAGTAGTCTTTTAGAGAGATGTGCACACACACTGACAAAAACCAAAGTGAATTGCCACCTAGTCCTAGTTAACCGACCATGCAATCATCAATTAACTAACTCATACAAGTGGAGTGGAAAGAATATCATGAATGCACATGCGGTGCGCCCTCCTGGTGATGATCCCAAGGTGACCATGAAACACTTGGTGATAATACCGAGTTTACCATGCAAAACTTGACTCCACTAGTCTAATTGATGTGCAACTGAGTAATGATTGAAGAGGAGGTGGCACCCTCATCTAGGGGAGAATGTCTAAGACCAGGGGTGCCCTAAACATAGGCTAATAAACTTAGGAAGATAAATACTAGGTGGGTGTGTAATATCTCCAATACCTCGCCTGGAGTACTACTAGGGAGTACACTATGAATGGGTCCTGACAATAAGCTATGTTAGGTACCCATTTTACAATGCATCTAAAAAACATAAAACAATAGAAAAAGAGAAAAGAGGGAAAACCACTTGGGAACAACNGCTAACTAGGAATGCTTCTTTGCATTTGAGTTCTTCATTTCAAGGAGACCTTGCAAATGTATCAGTTTATGCTCGATGAAGCTTTTGTTGAAGATGTATATGTTTGTATGAATCTGATGAAGTAAATGCACTAGTGAGATGTTCGTATCTATCCATTTGCTCTGATTGGAGGGAAGAAGATCAAAATCCCCTTCATTCATGACAGTTTTCCAATACGGATTCCCTTCAACCTCCGCATAGGCCTGAGGGTCGAATGTCAGAACCATGTAGCAATACATGGGCATTACTGGTTCTGAGGTTGTGAGAGCATGTGGAGCTCCCTCAAATTGGGATCTCGTCCTTCTAGGATCGACAAGGTCACCCACAAGATCACCGACTATTAGCATAATGGACTATGCCCATTTGGGTCTTGGTTCTGGATCAACAGATGCTTATTCATGAACTTCATAATCAGATTCATAAATCAGATCTGAAATCTGATATGAATGATAGGAAGTATTAAGGAGGAAGCCGAGAAGCTTGTGTTCTGGTGGATTTTTTGCGGACTTTGTCTTGGCATTCTCCGACATGAATTCTTTACACTCTTCTTTATCCCGAATAGGACCTCCAATTCGGTCCATACTTCGTTTGGAGTTGAGAGTGATTCAACATGGAATTGTATTTCAAGAGAAACAAACAAGAAAATAAGTCCGAAAGCCATATCTTATCTGTTGAGAAAATGATATTTCTCATCAACGGAAATGGGCTCGGTTTCTATTGCCATAGTTATTCGATACAAGCCTCTACTTCTGAGAAGAAGTAGATTTTTGGCTTCCATTCAAAGTAATTGTATGGAGTAAGAAATGTTGACAACGAAAATTCCATTCTTTGTAGTTGTTTCAATCTTTTGTACCTGCAAATGATTGTTTGTGTACCTTCTTCCTAGCACCTATGTGCTCTAATACCATGTGAAATTGTGGTGAAACCTGCATAGAGAATCTAGCTAGCAACAATGAACACAAAAATTGCAAAGTTGAGAGTAAAAGAGAAGAATTGGAGAGAAAGAATGAAAGAATTGTATTCCACACTAATCCACACTCAAAGAGTGAATAATTTACAATAGATATAAGCGACATGCTCAAACTAATGCGCCATAGTAGACTTCTAGGGAGATGTGGACACACATTTACAAAAACTAAAGTGAACTACCACCTAGTCCTAGTTAACTAGCCATGCAGTCATCAATTAACTAGCTCACACAGGTGGAGTGGAAAGAATCTCATGCATGCACATGTGGTGAGCCCTCCTAGCCTCGTGCATGTCAACTGTGCCCTCCTCGTGATAATCACAAGGTGAGCATGCAACACTTGATGATAATACTGAAGTTGCCATGCAAGACTTAACTCCACTAGTCTAACTAACGTACAACTGAGTAATGACTGAAGAGGGGGTGGAGTTGTCATCTAGGGGAGAATATGTGAGACCAGGGGCGCCCTTAACATAGACTAATAAACTTAGGAAGAGAAATACTAGTTGGGTGTGTAATATCTCCAAAAATGCATAGCTAGAATGCCAAAAGAATATTTAATCTCTTGAAAAAATACAGATGAAATCAATAAACATAGGTGGCCAAAAAGATCAAATAGGGAGATAAAAAGCCAATATTTTGTATTAATGAGATATTGAGGTAGCCTACAAACATAAATGCATTTGACTTATCCTATTAAGACAACCAAAACAAAACAAAAATGGGATATGGGATGCAAACAACCAAATCAAAACAAAAATTGGATATGGAATGAGTGCACTTCTAGTGTTTAAAGGACTGCATAAGCAAAATAAAAAGAACAATCATGTCCAAATACATTGTAAGGTTGTAAATGTTTAATGTCAAGAATTTAAACTGATAGAACTTTTTATGAGAATATTGGTGTATGAGACCTCCTCCACCCAACGATTTTACTAGTAAAGTCTACAGAGGTATACATACCCTACCCCCCTCTGGATTTGAACTTGTGACCTCTTAGGAGGAAACACATGTTCTTAACCATTAGGCCCACATGTTCTTAACCATACCATAGCAATTGAATATCGTAATTTTTTTATATATAGGGTATGTTTTTCCAATAATGGTGAGGAGATAGTAGTGTAAGAAGTGTTGCAGAAAAATACAATTTCAAGTCCAGGGGTGTCCCAAATCACATGCAACTCCCCGAATCTTATTCCAAAGCCCTTATATGCCCTTGAGGACGATGTTAATAAATTATATGTGACCTGGCATGTACTCCAACCCTGGTCATATGGGCCTTTCTAGCATTGTGATGGCATATTCTAGTAGGTTGACTCATCATTTGGAGAGAGAGCTTTACACTGGCACACTTCTTTATGTTAATCTAGCCCTCTTAATGACTAAATGTTGATGCTTTGTGATGAAACTTGGTTCTATTGGAGGAATGTCCTAGCACGTGTGGGCTTATTTGGCATTTGGATAGCATCTTGACATTGCTCCTCATATGCACACATTTTTAGATTGATTTAGCCTTCTCAACTACTATATTTTGGATGGTATATCATATTTGAGCCTTGTTGTGTGGATGCCCTTGCTCACCTTGACACTCTTGGCACATGGATAGAGTCTTGATGAAATGGCACTCCCTTGGTTCATCTTGTTGGCACATTTTTTTGAGGCATGGTCATGTTTTATTATTTATTTGATGGAGTTGTTCTTTTACTTCATGGATCTAGTGGAATATTTTGTTGACCTTGCACACATATCTATGCTATGCTAGTATATTATTATTAATATCTAGTATATTATTGGTTGACTCCTCATTCCATGGATTTAGTAGTTGGCATTTGATTTGAGGGTTGTTACACCTTAGAGGACGAGTTTGTGGAGTTGTTGACAAGGAGGTCCTAGCCATTGGGCTAAATTTAGCTTGTTTGCAATTTGTATTATTTTATTTATGCCTCTAGAGGAGCGCTCCCTCTCCCTCTTTTGAGATCACATTGCACATTTTTTGAAGTTACTTGGAGGACACACCTAGGAGTATTCCAATGACTCCTTTGATGATTTGACATGGTCAATTGCCTTACTAGAGGGGACAAGATCATGACATGTGGCAGTCTCACTTGGATTTATCATTTTATTACTCTTTGTTGACTTGTCAATTTGGGGTTGGTTAGGAGATAGTAGTATTTTATGTTTTCCTATGAGAGATCTAGGATCTCACACATGGATTTTATTATTTTATTTTGAGAAGGTTTGAGCTTGTACTCTATATAAGAGAAACTCCTGCTCTTGTAATGGTTGCTGAAAGTTTGTGGAAACACTACAGTCTATTGCTTGAGTTTATTGAAGTTTATTTAGAGGTGGAGGCATATGTATGTGGATGTAATTTGCTAAAGATAAATGCTGAAAATTGATTTCATCAAATGTGTTATGAAGGGTTGAATCTTACAACTCTTTGGTAATGAATATGATGCTCTAAAGTCTATTTCATTTTGTGATTGATGTTGTTTATTACAATCTATTGATGACACATTTTTATGATTGATGTTATATGTGTGCTAAATTATTGATATTTTAATGATCATTAATAATCCAATAGTTAAATTGATTTTACATTTATATTTTCATGTTTTTTCAATTAATTTGACATTCTACATGTTTTCTTACATATATGCATCAAAATATACTAAAATATATATTATATAAAAAAAAAGCTCCACTCCTGCTCCTAGATATTTTTGAAAATTGTGCCCTCCCGCTCCCAACAGCCTTGCTCCAGTCACATTCAACGTACATGTGCAAAATAAATAGGCAATACTTACTACTATGCACAAAACATCCCATCAAAGGTATATCTTAGGTCATGGGATTGTAAGTGAGGTAAAATCAGCAACATGGGCTTATGACTTCAGTAAAAAGATTGGAATTGTTAGTAATATTAACAGAAGAGAGAGGTGTACATATCACTAGTAGAAAACCTGTTATAACAATGCTTATTGAATTTTCAACTTATTGATTGAAGAATACAATATATTCACTTTGTTAGTGGATCTTCAAATTAGCCCATTTTAATTTTGGATATATCAAGTGCCAAAAGAAAATCCAAAATCTCGAAGTGTCTATAATAAAAGACTCAATTCTCCAAGGAAAATCGATATTTAATAGGCATGGATCTCTATAAATTCCTGACGAAGTTAAACGGTAGCGACTGCTTATGATCTTTCATGGGTTCAAACTTCAGAGAACATGTGGACTAACATGGTAAACAACAAGAGAGCCTTGATTTCAAAAACCTAGGTGATAAAGGACCCAGTTTACGAACAGGTCTATTCCTTTGACTGTCGATCAATTTGGAAAGCTATGATTTCAAATATTCAGGTGATAAAAGACCTACTTTCACGAACAGATCTATTCCTTTGACTGTCAATCAATTTTTAAAGCAACACTAAACAACATAAAAAGGAATGGACCATTGATCAAAATAGAGAAGCCAATGTAAACTAGCAATTCACTCACTTCAAGCAATAAAAGTGAATTGTGGTTTTACGGAAGAGGAGTTCTAATCTCATCCTTAGAAAAATAATAATAATTACAATTACCAAATGGTTTTCCATGAACTTACACAATTATACTTAAAGAAAAGTACTCCATTAGAAAAATAATAATAATTACAATTACCAAATGGATTTCCACGAACTTATACAATTATACTTAAAAAAGAGTACTCCATTAGTTGTGTATCCATGAACTTATACAATTATACTTAAAAAAGATTACTCCATTAGTTGTGTAATTGAGACTGGGTGTCACTACAATAATGATCCAAGTTCAAACCCAGCAGACATAGTGTCCTAATCACATATATAAAGTGGCCAAGTTCAACGGCCCCACATGTACATATACTAGTATAAACCCTGTTATAACAATGGTTCCTGAATTTTCAACTTAATCATTGATTAAAGAATACAATATATCCACTTGTTAATAGATATTAAAATTAGGATATGTTAATTTTGACCCTAACCCATCAAGTACCAAAAAAAATCCAAACACTCAAGTGTGATCTGATCTTAAAATTAGGATAGGGTAATTTTAACCCTAAATCCATCAAGTACCCAAAAAAATCCAAACACTCAAGCCTAATCAAACTATAGGCAGGCTCTTATAAAGGGCTTGATTCTCCAAGGAGAATAGATGTTAAATAAACATGGATCTCTATAAATTCCTGACTAAGTTAAATGGTAGCGACTCCTTCTGAGATTTCACGGTTCAAAATATCAGAGAACATGTGAAGTAACCATTGAATTCAATGGTAAACAACAAGAGAGCCTTTACTTCAAAAGCCCAGGTGATAAAGGACCCAGTTTCACGAATAGGTATATTCTTTGACTGTCGATCAATTTGGAAAGCAACACTAAACAACATGAAAAGGAATGGATCTAAACAACATGAAAAGGAATGGACCATTGATCACACTAGAGAAGCCAATGTAAACCAGCAATTCACTCACTTGTTCAGGCAATAAAAGGAAATGCTGCTTGAGCTTTCTCGAGAAAGTTCATAACTATCAAAATCTACACACTCGGATAAGGAAAATTGAAATTATGGTTTAACTGAGGAGTTCCAATTTCATATATAATTATAATCAAACACAAGTAATTGAAATTATGGTTTAACTGAGAAGGAGTTCCAATTTCATCTTAGGGAAATAATAATAACTATAATTACCAAATGGATTTGCATGAACCTATATAATTATAATCAAACACAAGTAATCTATTGAATAACACAAATAATATTGTGGTCTGAGAAGGAGCATCACTACAATAACGACATGACCCAGATTCAAAGCCCAATAAACATAGTGCCCTGATCATGTGTATGAAGAGTCCAAATTGAATGAACCCACGTTAAAGTGGGCTTTTACCACGATAATGCAGAGTTGGGATTCATAACTCTCCAAAATGACACGAGTTTCAAAGGGATAAAGCTGGATCCCACCCAAATGACATGGAGTTCCAAATGGACAAGGCTGTATGCAAGTCCAGGACAATTCCCGCAGAATACCCGCAGAATAGGGTTCGTAGCTCCCCAGCTATCAGAAGAAGCGCTTAGCCCACCAGACTTAGAAGCAAGTACCGGGCAATTTTGGTAGATACCACCTGGTACCAGAGATGAAGGAAGCTGACTCTATATTGTGCAGCCCCTCAGGGTGTGCTTCTTGAAGCACTTCCAACAAAGGAAGAAAAAGTTCTCAGCACATGTGTGAGATGAAATACAGCATTTATAACATGGGGAAATATTCTCTATGACATCTCTGTAAATTTACGTATAGACTTTCTTGTTGCTTTGAATCAGAATATCCATTAGCTCCTTTAAGAGCTGGCAATGTGCCTTGTTTCCCTCTGCTGGGCAGATACAGTGGTCATAACTAAGGATTTTGCAAATAAATAGAAAAATCAAAACCCTCAATTTTCCAAACATTCAATGGATTAACAGAGAATTTTCTAAACTATTTCTATTTACTCAAACAGAAAGGTGAACATTTCTGACCTTAGCTGGAAGACACATTAGTCGAAAACAGAGATTAAAAAAAATCAGCATGAACATCTTCTTCAAAAACTTGGTCTGCCCACTCCGTCTGCGGAGGGCTTTGAACACTTGGTTCAGTATTCCAATCAGATCCACAGTCAGAGGACTTGGTTTCTGTGTTACTCCCTGCTTCTAAATATGATGCCCACTTGGAAACCCGCTTCACAGAACCTCCTGCATCCTGCATTGATCCATCTCCTGTCTCATTTCTATATTCTTTCATTTGCCCTGCAATTGCTCCAGACATCTTGGGTTCGTCTACAATATTCTTCTTTTTTTCTTTAACAAAACCATAAGATTCCAGTGTTCTAGAATTGTGGGTTTTACCAAATGTAGAAGTAGTACTCTTCTTTGATTCATTAGTGTCATGGGTGTGGTCAGATTGTTTGTTTCTTGCAACAAATTTCTGTTTGCGCTTTCGCAAGTGAGCATCTGATAAATCTGTCACCACTCTTATGCCATTGAATTCTTCTTCTTCTTCTTCTGCAGTGAATTCGGGTATTGAATTTTCCTGCTCAGAGACTAAGTACTCGGCCCATTTGCTCTGCTGCCTCTCCCGACCAAACGAATTTCCTTCTTCTTGTATGATTTCTGCACCATCTCCCCAGCTGTTAATGTCTGTAATTTCTTCTTCTGGGCCTGAGATTACATTGTGCATTGCTTCGGCGTCTTTGAGGTGCCTGGACATGTTGAAGTCCTGGACGAATTTGCGAATGTCCTTCGCAGCAGTTGATCGAGCGAATATCCTCTGGAAGGATTGCTTCTCGTTGCAGATTGCACAACTCCACTTATTGTTGCTCTTCTTCTGCTGCTTCGCCTGCCAATTAAACTCCAACATGCCCATCTTAACTATTTCAGCTGATTAACTCAGATATTAAAATCAGTAGAAAGTAGTACTGATACATACAGATTGCTCACCTGCATTGTGCTGCACTGATAACATTGGACGGCCAAGAACATCGCCATCTCCAAGTTTGAAAAGAAAACACAGAAATCTGGTTTTTATCTCTCTGTTAATTTGAAAAATAGGAGTGTTCGTTTAGCCGGGGCAGAGAAAAGTCGGAAAACCCAAAAAGAGGAGGGAACTCTCGAACTATTAAGATGTTTATTTTAAGGAGATTCAAGCGCTAAGTGCGGAGAATGAAAAATGATATCCAAGGGTTTAGGTAGGGTTGGGGTTTTGGTAGGGTTGCGGTTAACTTTCTCTGTATGTCAAAGACACGATCATTTTGTTGTTACGCTATGTTGTGGACACCTTTGGTCATTTTGCCTAAGGACATAAGTATGTGGAGGAGGTCAAAGGAGCATCCGAAAAGCCAAGGATATGTATGAATTTTTCCTTAAAGGTGTAGAGCCCTATTTTGTATGAATGAGTTTAGATTTTAGATCTCTTTGGAATCTTCTATAATCGCAATGAGGTTTAATGCAAAGGGTTCGGTTGGGCTATTAATACATTTTTATGGAAAATTATGTAGGTTCTTTATGTTTTTTTTTACAGTAGAAAAATTCTTCAATTATATTATGAAAAATATAATGTGTTTTCATAGTAAGTACATCGACAAAGTGATCCCTGTCAAGTAAGTGACACACAGCAAAAGGTTAAGCATGCCAAATGTGCTGATAAGTGATTGGACTTTAAAGAAGGAGCGAATAGTCGAAAAAATACATCAGATCTTAAGAAAGAGAGAAGAGAATTTATGAAAGAATAAGTGAAAAAGTGGCTGCAAATGTTGTTGAAGATCGCAGACAAAGCATGTCTTTCATCCTAAAAAATATAATAGTATGAGTGGGGCCCTGATGACCATCCAACCAATGATTGAAATAGAGTACACCGACTTTCCTCTGTAAGGCAGTCTTTGATAAAAAAATCTGCTTCCTTATTATACTCTCGGGAAGTGTGTGTGAAAGATAGTTTCTTGAAAAGACGCATGAGCGATCAGATTCTATCTTTCCAAGCCAAGAGAGTGATGGTTTGTAATTTACCCTGATGATTCATCCAGTCTATGATAACTCTGGAATCCCTGATCAAATGTAGGCTATCTATGTTTAGCCTAGAAGCCAAGAGAAGGGTTGCCCAAGCACACAAAAGTTATGCCCTTGTGTTGGTGTCTGGGCCACAACAAAGAGTCCACCTGTAAGTAGAGTTTTGACTGACATTTATCAGCCCCCCTACACCACTCAGAGATCCATTTTGTTGTGATGCACCATCAAACCACTCTGTCTGAAAGTCTTTTGTAGAGGGAGGCTTGACTAAATTTTTTTTTTTTTCAATGTCCAGGTACGTGTCTTTCCAGATATGGAACAATCCAAGGGATTTAAAAGCAACAACACTGGTGGATGGGTTCTTAATTTCAAAAATTTTGCAGTTTCTAAACAACCAGATATACCAATTGACCAAAGGAGGGAGAATTTTGTAGAATTTTTCAGATGTAGTCCAATGGTCCAAAAAATCAGAGGTGGAATTGCCAATCCAATCTGTTTTTAAATTGTTGTCCTGAGTGACTATGTCCCATACTAGGCGAGTGAACTGGCAATGACTAATATATGGTCAACAGTCTCTTCGCCCCTGGAGCAGAGTTTGACATATATTAGGTTCGGTCCATCCTTTTTTTTTTGAAGAAAATCCCCACCAAGTGAGCCAGGTAAAGATCTTAATTTTTAGAGGGAATTTCCATTTACAGAAATCGTTGAGCCATCCAGTGATATTGTTTGACCACTCTGCATTTGCAATCGCAGTATATAATTTTTTGACAGAGATAATTCTCGTGTTGTCGCCTCCATCCCACATCATGTGGTCCTCTGTATTATTAAGCATGATGCCTGCGCGATTGAGCTCTGAATAGTAGTTGTCCCAATCCGATGCCAAATCTGGTGGGAGCTCTAAATCATGACTGGTTTTCTAATATGCTGATTGTATACCCGGATCGCTTGGATGGCGAGCTTGATAGAGAAAATATATGTTTTTGGAATTTAAATGAGAGATTAGAGTTGGAGAGAGGATAGATGTATTACCAAGACCGATGATGCGGTCTAAGCCAGCGATAATGGTGTGGCCAGATCCCAGAATCCAGCAAAGCCCTTTTGTAATCCAGTGCACTAACTTAGTGATGATTCTCCAAGTTTGAGAAGAGTTTCTAGCAGGTGGAAGACCAGCTCGGAGCTAGGTTGCAACGGAAGTGAATGGTAGGTATTTATCCTTTTATGATGGCACTCCAAATGCCACTAGAAGTTAAGGCGGGCCATAAGGTTACCTTTGTTTTTAGGCTATGGATGTATGCTCTGACTATGATACTACTAAACTTTAGTTGCATGTAAAGTGTGATGTTTGGATGTATTTCTTTATCTAATAAATACAAAAGGATTACATAATTGTTTCACGTTTGTTTGTTTGTTATTTTTATTTATTTTGATGATATATTCATTTTTATTGTATATGTGCATGAACTCTTTCATTTTTGTTTGGATGAATGTGATTAATAGTCGAGGAATGAATCATAAGTTTTCATTAATCTTCGATACTCTACATATTAATGAATCGAAAATAATCATACATGTCTTTAGTGAGACCTCCTTCCTTCGAAAGGTTGACAATGTTGGCATACTAGACTACTGCAAATCTACGCATTAGACACATTTTCTAGCATTTGAGCCTCTAAGATAGCCTACAACATGGTTTTGTCACTAGAACCTTTGCAACAACAAAGTAGGTGATGAAAGCCTACAAAGGTCAAGCTTCAAAATTGACTCAAAACACATATTCGTCATGTAATATACTCGATACAACTTATTAACTAAGGTAAATATAGTTATTAGACATAGTTAATTAACAATCTTAAATAGTCAACTCCTTATGAAAAGCCATGTCTCATAATAATGTATGTATAAATAAGAGAGTTGTGCAACTTGTAAAGCATGATTGAATATATGTGTGTGTGGGTGGGAGGGGGAGGGTTTTCTCCAACTGGTATTAGAGGCACTATTCCATTGCCAAATGCAACATGCCTTTCAATTTAGACCTAAGTGATGAAATAAGAGAAATGAAAAGAATACTTACGAACGCATTTGCAAAGGCGATGGAAGCAATCTCAAAACACTCCACTATACCGATCTGCCCGAGGAGTTTGTTGGTGAAGAACATTCTTCAACAAAGGCTTTCACGGTGGACCATCAACCAACTCCAAAAGAAGAACTAGAACTTGCTCCAAAAACTGATGAAAAATAAATCAAACCACAAGAAGAAAAAGACAATAATTGTGATCAATGCAATGACAATACGAAAAACACTTCGGTAGACATTACTTACCATCTTGGAAGCCAAAGTAGTAGTTGGGAATATTTGATGTTTCCCCCAATGCTTCCAAAGCACCAAGGTAGGCACATAATTGTACTAGACATGGACATGAAATATGTGAGTTTGTATATTTCTCCCATTTGGAACTTTTGATGCATGCTTTTCACCCCTATTTTACTCAAAATCTATACAAAGCTATTAGAGAAGGGGTACTTCGAGATCATCTACATCTTCCAACATGATGATGAGAAAAAATTCTTAGAATATCATCAAATCATGTCGTTCTCAATTCAAAATACAAGAGCGAATCTCACTAAAATGTTTCTTGTCTATAGTCATTCTAGTGAAATTCCATCCCTTATTCTTATGGACAAATATGGTGGAGTAGTAACAAAGCAAAGGTATGGACATTATTGAATATTTTGGTGTTAAGGCATATCCATTCACTAGAGAGAGAATCGATCTACTAATGGTTGAGAAGGAGACATTAAGGCTAAACAAATTGTAGAGTTTCTTTTGGTGTCTTATGAATCCGGTTTTTGTCATTTCCCATGGAGAAAGAAAGATTATAGGAATAGAGCTTGTGGGGAAGACAATGGGTTTGTATTTCTCAACCCACTTGTGTGCTAACTTTAGAGATTTCAATCCACAACTTGTTGATATTTACAATGATCTTTTGATAAAATGAGAGCCCTTTGAGATTGTGTTTGTCTCCCATGATAAAGAGGGAAAATAATTGTAAAAGTATTATGCAAGCACGCCATGGCTATCTCTATCATTTCAATATAGATTATTGAGTTAATTGTATCGATACTTTCAAGTTGAGGATATCACAACGTTGATTGTTTTAGGGCTAGATGGAAAAACACTACATATAAAAGAAGTGGGCTTCATTCGAGACTTTGGATCCAATATTAGCCATTTACCGAGGAGAGAATGAAGAAGATTGAAGTCGAAGAAAAATAAATACAAGAAGAGCAAACCTTGGAGTCCCTCTTGGTTTCTAATGAGTGCAATTTTGTGATAAAGTATGGTCATAAGAAGGTGCCAATTTCTAAGCTTTTGGGCAACACAATTGCTCTATTTTTCTATTTTGATAGATGGTACTACCTTTATATCCCGGAGTTCACTTTGAAGCTTATAGATGTATACAGTGAGCTAAAGAAAAGAGGACAAGTGTTTGAGGTTGTTTTAATCGAAGATGAGCAACATACTTTAGAGGGTTTGAATGCAATTACTTAGATCGCATGCCATGGTTGTGTCTCCCATTTGAAGAAAAAACTAATGATCTCAAATAAATTTTCCGAGTTTAATGCATCCCAAAATTGATTGTGTTTGCTTCGGATGGAAAATTTGTGATAAATGGTGCCAACAATGTGGTGTTCATGCATGAGAAAACCTTGGAGTCCCTCTTGGTTTCTAATGAGCACAATTTTGTGATAAAATATGGACATAAAAAGGTGTCCGTCTTTTAGCTTGTGGGCAGTTCAATTGCTCTATTTTTCTATTTCAATAATTGGTACTACCCTACTTATAGCCTTGAGTTCATTTTGAAGCTTATATATGTATATAATGAGTTGAAGAAAAGAGGAGAAGCATTTGAGGTTGTTTTAATCAAAGATGAGCTGCATAATTTAGAGGGTTTTAATGGAAATACTTACACTACATGCTATGGTTGTGTCTCCCATTCGAAGAAAAAATAATGATCTCAAACAACTTTTTCGAGTTAAATACATCCCAAAATTAATTATGCTTGGTCTAGATGGAAAATTTGTGATACATGGTTCCAACAATGTCGCGGTGTTGATGCAGGGAGCCAAAGATGATCCCTTCACTGATACTCGCCTACATAAAGAAATGGAAGATTTGGTTGAGAAATTACCCGATAATATAAACACATCTAACATACTAAAGTACACCCACTTGTATTGACACAAATACATACATTTCGATGCAAGCAATGTCATTTATAAGGTCATGCATGGTCCTACCAATGCAATGAGTGTGACATTGTTCTTCATCTCACTTCTGCTTTAGAGGATAACAATGAGGATGACCTTGATGACTCTGATTTCCAACAATGAGGCAGGCAGAAAACATATGACCTATACTTTCAAAAATATTGTTGAATTGATTATGTTCTAG
>ML781692.1:747862-780135 GCA_009831015.1 Picea engelmannii | reverse complement strand
ATGAAGAGAACTACATGACACATGATTTGGAGTTATTATCCATTGTGTATGCACTAAGAGTGTGGATACACTACTTGATTGGATGGAAATTTGAACTGAAAACAGACCAATGTGGTTTGAAGCACATTTTTACACAAAGTGACTTGAACGTGCGACAAGGGCATTGGTCAGAACTGCTTAGTGAGTATGATTTTGAGATTACCTACATAAAAGGAACAATGAACAAAGTGGCAGATGCATTGAGTCGTAGACCACATGTATTTCCGGTGCTACCTCTTCAGACGAATCTTCGAGAAAATATTCTAATTATGCAGTGCGACGATGTCTGGTATAAAGAGGTTAAGGAAAATATTAGACAAAACACCATCTAGGTACCAAAGCTTGAGGGATTTACATTGGACCACGAAGGATTAATGAGGTATAATAAATGGATTCACATACATCCTAACGACGATTGATAAGTTTGATCTTAAACGAAGCTCATAGAGCAGTGTACATGGCTCATCCAGGAGTCAGAAGATGAGGGAAGACCTTAAGCCCTTATTCTTCTGGAAAGGAATGAAGGCAGACATAGTTAGATACGTGGTGATATGTATAAAATGTCAGCAAGTTAAGGTTGAAAATAAACATCTGGATGGATTACTACAACCACACACTATTCTGAAATTGAAATGGGAAGTAATTTCAATGGAATTTATTGTGGGATTTTTGCTGATGACAAGGAGGCATGACTGATTTTTCGTGGTAGTTGACACTCTGATGAAGAGTGCACATTTTATTCCGGTGCATATGACGTATCGGACACAAGAAATAGCTAGAGTTTTTATCAATGAGATTGTGATATTTCATGTCGTTCCTAAAAGGACCATATCCGATCGAGGATCGGTGTTTACAGGACAATTTTGGAATAGTTTCAAAGAGGCCTTGGGAACCCAAGTTAATTTTAGTACATTGTATCACCCAGAGACATACAAAAAGATAGAAAGAACAAACCAAGTTTTGGAAGATCTGTTGCGTATGTATGTGATGGAACAACAAAAGTGTTGGGAAGAGTTCTTGCCACTGGTAGAGTTTGTGTACAACAACAACTTTCAAAGCACCATTAAGATGGCGCCATTTGAGTTTCCTTATGGGCGACCGCGTCACAGGCCTTGAGTTGGGATCAAATTGAGGATAGGGTCCTGGTAAGACCAGAAGCGATCCAAGAAATGGAAGAGGAAATGAAAACGATAAGACAAAAGTTTAAACAAGTGCAAGATCGACAAAAGAGTTATGTCAATGTGCATCGCATTGACCGTAGTTATGAAGTTGGTTATCGAGTCTTCTTGCAGGTGAAACCACACAAGAGTTCGATCAAGTTTGGAAAGGGTGATAAACTCTCTCCTAGGTTTGTGGGACATTTTGAAGTTGTGGAAAAGAAAGGGCCCATGGCCTATTGACTATCCTTGCCTGATTCTTTGAGGCATATGCACGATGTTTTTCATATATTTGTTTTGAGACATTATGTTAGTGATCCTACACATGTGATTGACATGAGATCCTTGCCGGTGTCGAACGAGGGTCCACTCATGACAAAGCCGATCTTCATTGTGGACCATCGCATTTGACAACTACGACGTCGAACAGTCGATCAGGTCAAGGTCCAGTAGGACAATTATAGTCCACACTTGGCTGCTTGGGAGGACGCATATGATATGCGTCAACAATTTTTTATTTATAGTTTAGAGATATGGATCTTGTCAGATGCTTTATATACTGCATTTTTATACTGTAAAACTTTGGGACGAACTTTAAAACAAGAGGGGGTGTATGTAACATCCCGCTCTTGGGAGCATAGGTTATTGACTTATTCCTCGAGGACACTTGTGAGCAAGTGATCCGGTTTTAGTATATGGTTGTGTGTTCGCTTATGGATTCTTATGACAATGTTGATAGATTATGATGTTATGTTATTTGATATCTATGTATTGACAAATTCTATCGACGAGTTTCCCCTGAGTGTGCAGGACACTTGACAGGTGGAGAATGCCGATGGCATCAATGGACCTCCTTGGACTCCAGATCGAGTCAGGGAGTGGACTGTATTGGTTTGGGTATTTTTATTTATGCATATGTGACATATGATCAGGTATATTAGAATGTTGTTTATGGATCATTGACAATGTTTCGTTGATGGATGCAGGCTAACGATTGCTTGCTAATCAGAATCACCTATGGAGTAAAGGGGCCATGCACAACAACTAGATATTGAGGGAGAGGTGTGGCAACAACCATGTCACAGTCTACTAGCACTCCCGCCGTGGCTCGAATTGTAGGTTAACGATTACCTAGTTCGAGATATCCATGATGCCGTGAGGGCAGACTGAGACAGACGCTCATGAATATTCTAAGGGGCGCACAATAAGGTAGGGTCCTTATTCCTTAGAGGCCCTTAGTCTCTCACAAGGTCGCTTTAATGGAGTATTGACTCCAAGGCTTGGACAACTACCAAAACTAGTCAAGGGCGAGTGGCACCCTTGGAGCACGTAGTGCATCTTGAAGGGCACGTCACGTAATTAAAATTTGAATCAAGGTGAGTGGCACCCTTGGAGCACATAGTGTGTATTGAAGGGCATGTCACGGTATAAAAAAAATGAGTCAATGAATCTAGGTGGCGTAGAAAACTTGAGCGAATGTTAAACCTTAAACCTTGAGCACCTGCCAAATTAATTAATTAACTAAAGAATGAACTTATTAAGCATAATCCCTAAGGGTCTAGGCATTTGCAATTAAAGATTTAACTAAGCCTAAGTCTAAGTAAGTGAGAAGACTAAAAACTAAAATTTTAAATTAAATAATGAGGGCATGAAATAAATCAATTAAGAATCAATGAAAATAAAAATAAATCCTAAGGAGTGATTAATACACTTGTGTAAGTAAATACTAAATTAGAATTTAAAGTGAGGAAGGAATAAAGCATAAAGTTGTGTAAGCATAGAGATGTATCTAGTCTAGTCTAACTAAAGAACTTTCCTAAATTAAACACAACTCAGTTTTAGAAGGGCTCAGTCATTAAAAGGGAAATAAAGGGACCACTAGGAGTGATTTTAGGAGTGCTTTTATGATGGGTGAGGAAAATTTGACTTTTAATTAAATTAAATTGTGGATTTACTTGTGCAAATAAGGGAACATGTGACACGTGTATGAGGGGAATAATTCCTAATTAAATTTAAAAAAAAAATGAATTAAATGTGCAAATGGTGCAAATGGCAAGTTGTCACTAAGGATATTCTATAAAACAAATGTCCACGAGGAGGAAGGGACACACACTGGTGATGAGTAAGGTTATGTTGCATAAATTATGACTGGTTTTACTTGTGAGAGTTGGGATATCCAACTCGAGAGAGAGAGAGAGTGGTGGCTCTACCTTGCGAGGCGAGCTGGGAGCTAGATGATTCTAGTTGTGTTGTGCGTGGCCCCTTTGCAGCTCGGGGGACTAAGGGGGAAGAAGAGTACCCCTAGCGTTGGTTGAGAGGTACCTGTGACGTCTCAAGGATTAGTGAGAGGGAGGTTGGAGGGAGCGCCATTGCTGGGGAACACCTTCAACTTTGTTGGCTTTGGTTACAGTATTTTATTGGGATCTCGTAACTTTAAAAGTCAAATTTTTATTACATATATCAATTCCCTAGATCATTGTCGTAAACCGTAATTTAACTCTAAATTGAATGTGTAATTTCTTGAGGGATCTTAACTATGAAGAAATTTTCTAGAGTGGAATGCCATCCAAACTGCTAGATAAGCATTGGGCATTTCGCGTTAGCTCTCTTTATTTCCTATCCATTTTTAAATTTTGTTGTTGTAGCCATTGAATGGCATCTCAAATGTTAAACTCAAATTTATATCCGTAGAATGAGTTGTCGTAACAAATATTCCCTGTATAGTATGGCTAGAAGAACATGGTATTTATGTGTGTTGTTATTGCCAATTTAACCCTTAGTTCCTGATCTATGAGTTTGTATGTGCGCCTCAAGACTTTCATTTGAGAATTACTTCCATTGACGAAAACCTTTGATCTTATACTGCGAGGTCGAACATCGCATTGTATTGCTTCTGAAATGATTTTGTAATTCACGGCTAATTAAAGACAATAATCAAGTTAGTTTTTATTTTAGTTTCTATTTTAGTTTCTTCCAATCCATCTTCAGTCGGGTAACCGTATCGTTGCCAACCTTTAGACAGTTTGGATTTTGGAATTCTTAAGGATACGGTGTTGGGATGAACCTCTAACCCAAACGATTTATGCTTACCAAATGGAGTGTAGCATTTAAATATCTCTATACTGTCATTTGATCCCCCATTTAGAACTTTGAACCTTCTGGATCGCTGCCTCATCAAATCCCAGATTCAGATTTAGGGATTGTTGGGTTGTGTTAAATTCTTATGTACTCTCAATGGAGAATTTCGTGAGGATTTTAAGACTTATCCATAAATTGAGGTTTGTCAACCGTCGCAAGACTTTGGGCATGATGGATTTACTTCAGATCCTTTTGTATCCTTGATAACTCCAGTATAATCACGACAGAGTCGCTTTCTCTGGTTCTGTTGGGTAGTTTATCCTGTAGCGATTTACCGTTGGAATTTCCTCTTCCAGATTTTAAAAAGAGCTCCTTTCGGTAGTGAAATTCCTACAACGATTTGTTTTCTCTCTCAATGTTTTAAGCGAGCTCACTCCTGTAGTAATTTACCTTCTGTAGGGTCCAGGGAGGTAACCCTTTGTTATCTCCCTTTAAATTTGCACCCCCTTGAAGTGTTGATCTTCACCTTAAATATTTGTGACTGTGGGGCGCGAGTCCCGTTTTCCTCCTCTACAAGATGCTTGGACATGTGGGCGTGCTATCTCAACTCATCCCACAATGTCTAACTAAGGATCTGGGTGCGCTAGGGTTGGTGTGACACCCTTGTTCCCTGACCCTTTCCTTAAAATTTATTTAAAAGAAAACAACTCCTTAACCATAAAGAACAAGGTCTTTAGTTCCAGATTTGCATGTGTCTCTCTTGGGGTTCACCCTTGGTGCCTAGTGCGCAGTCACTTCCTGGTGATAGTCTTGTTAAGTGTGGAATGTTGAATGAGATTCTGGTTTCGCTCGGAGTCTATGTTGGGATACAGTCCCACAACTTCTTTTGCTGCACCTCAAATGGCAGATTCTACACCCTTAAACACAACTTATACAATGAGAATTCTTAGCCACTTTTTAAAGTTTTTAAAGAACTGGGACTTTCTCCTAACCCTTATAATTTTTACCTAGATGTAAAATAACGATTTTCCCTTTCAACGCTCAATTGCTCTGAGGTGATAGTTCTTTCAATGACCTGTGAGTTAACTTGTAGATCCTTGTGTAAAACTTATTCGACTGATCTACCCTTAACTCTATTATGAACTTTTAAGATAGCTTAGGCATTTTATGTGTTGTTGGGTCTTCCTTGGGTTCCTTAAGGGTTTTACAAGTCAACTTGGAGTCCTTACCCTTATTATTTAATAGATATTGATCTACATACTACTTAGATGGAATTGGAAAACTATCGACCCTTGTATAAGAACATTGAGGTAGCCTCAATGATCTTGATTTACTAATGCATTAAAGTGGACTTATTATAGTCCTTCTTTATAGACATGATGGAGAGTGAGATTCCTCATGAGTTTTTCTTTATGTGGTTGAATGGTTGTGCAATTAAGGTAGCCTAGAGTTCTCTTATTTTGTTAATTGAAGTTTTGGTCCTTCCTTTAACCTTATTATGGATTTTTTATTTAGCCTTGAGGTTCTTATATATCGTTTAGTGGTTAGCTCCTTATGATCAATACCTTTTAATGAAATTGGACTTCTAGAGTATCAATAAAGGGGTGTGGCATATAAATTGTTTATGTACATGGTAAATCTTATCTCTTGATAAGAGCTATCCTCAAATCCTTCCTTCATTGTTAAATAGTCATAGATGGTAATTGCGTTAATGAAAATGATCTGTGTTATTTATTGGGACATTTGGTGGAACGCTTCATAGACAATAATTGCATCAATTAATTGATATATGTTATTGTAGTTGGGCTATTGTTGAAATGCTTCTAAGGTGGCATTTGCGCCAAGTAAATTGATGCATGTTTATAGTAGATTTCTCTTGCGCCATGAATTAATGTTGATGAATGACTTAGTAATTAGATGTATTCTTTGCACCTTGAAATTAAATAAAGTGATTACACTTGCGCTTCAACCTTTTCCATCATATGATTGATGAAGTATTTACATTCTCTTGCACCTTTGACTTTAATGTTGATCACTCTTGTGTCATGAATAAGTTTCTAATTAATCTTGCATCATGAAGCTATGTCGATATATGACTGACTTAGTAACTAATTTTCTCTTTCACCAGTAATTAAGTTGACATGTGATTGTTCTAGAGTTTGTTTACACTCGCGCACAAGGAATATTTAATGTTGATGAATGATTGTTAGAATTTGATATCACATGCGCCATGAATTAAATGTTGATGTATGTTTGATAAAGATGATGATTACCCTCCTGCCATGATTAATTTATGATTAGGATTGATTGATTGATCTAGTTGATGTTGTGCTTGATTGTTGGTGGGATGTAGACACCTCCTTGTTCCACAAAACAATCGCTAGCCCTGAGACCTTAAATGGTCAAAATCAATTGGATCTTGGGCTTGAGCATTTCTTATGTGTCCTGGAGGTCCTAACCTTGCAGGGTAGGTTGGGTGGGTAGTCATATTTATTATCTGGTTGATCATTGTTTGTAAATTGTTTCAAGTTGATTGTGATGTGCTAAGTGGCGATGCCATTTATGTTGTGTGTCACTATCCTTTATGTTAACACGTTGAATGCGTTGTTAGTGATTTCAATGATGAGTAGTTGGTAATGCTTACACTTGCGACGTCATTGATTTTCGCGTTTCTATGATTTATACTGTTGATGTTAAATTTCCTAATGCAAAATTGTTTTTTACCTTTTTGCTTCACTTTCCTAGTCATAATGGAGGGGTCGTTACATAAATCTTCCTTGCATTTCGAGTTATTTCTTTATCCTTTTAATGAAAATCCTAGTACTTTTCAATCAACCAGTTCTCTCCACTAAACTATGCTATTATGTAAGATTACATAAAGAGCTCTACATATTGAGGAAACCCATGCATACTATCTAGAAACTTATTGCATTAATGATAAGTGTAATGACCATGCAATGGTAGTTTCAATGGCAATCCCAGTTGTTTGGAATACATTACAATTATCAATACATGTGTTAACATGAATTTCCCAGTTTGGAATTATTAACAATATAGGTGTGCTACCATGTATCCAATACAAAAATGCATTTGCAAAATGAAAAAACTTATGCATATTAACTACAAACTTATTGCATTAATGATAAGTCGAATGATGGTGCAACGATCGTTTAAATGATCATCATGAAGGTTTCAAGTCCATTATAATTATCCAGTACATGTGTTCACTTGAATTTTCCATTTTAGAAGTGTTATGAATGTAGGCGATCACTTATTACAACATTTCTTCTCTTAATCATGGTAATAAAGTCTTCTCATAATTATGGCAATGAAGTCGTGCAAGTTTAAATGAGGGCGACACCACATTTGTAACCAATTTTTGATCTAATATCCGTATTATTTTTTTGTAATTATGTGGATAGGAAATTATGTAAGAAATAGCAGTTAAATTATGGGTATTGGAAATATTTCATTTCTTATAGAGTGTATATTCTTTTCATAATATATGGTTGCTAGAAATGATTTTTACTTATGACATTGAGAAAGTTTTAGAACTTGATCTTAATTTTGTATTTTCTAGAACTTGATCTTAATTTTGTATTTTCCATATATATATATATGGTAGCGGTGGACGTATATCAATTACTTTTAGTTATGTGGTCATTGTAGTAACACTTATAATGATATTTCTATTTTATTACGTTGATAAGTGTCCTTATATTGAAAGTGGAGTTGTAGAATATAAGTAACTTTAATAATAAATATTACATGGATGACCAAGATTTAATGAACTCTGAATATTCTTTGTTTCCATCAAGAAAGGAGGGATGTGATTAAACTGATAACCCAATCTTGAGTGTTCTTTTATTTATCATTTTAATGGTGTGGKTAYAAAATAGTCATGGCTAGATGTTTGATTTCTTTTGTCATCATATTTAAACAACTCCTTRCATCCACCTCAATCCATTTTCCATTGATTCAAATTGTTTTTGAATGGGTCGTTCCAGACTCAAGAAGATAGTGGGGAGGTGGAGTGTGAGTATTGCTAGTTGTATAGAAAAAATAGTCGTTCAACGTCAGAGAAAGATAACACATTGTGGAATTTGATCATAGAGAGTYTAGGAGTGGTCTAGGGAATTTGATCATAGAATACAAGTCGTGAAGCGGTGATTCTAATTATAGTCCCTACAAGAATCGCCTTCCAAAAGTAATCCATTGTTTTCATCTTGGTTTTTTGAAAATTCTATTAAACTTGATGTAACAAGATTTCTCATTCGGATTAATTCTTTCTTCATAATTTGGATGATTAAATTTCATTGTCATTTTTTATTATAGCTTTGCATTCATTATTGAATACGATGTACATAGTTACTATGGACAATATGTCTAGGAACATATCCGTAACCAATAAACTCTTTTTCCATTATAATATAATGGAAATCTTGGTACTTTGCAATCAACTAGTCCTCTCCACTAAACTCTATTATTCTATAATATTGGATAAGGGACTCTACATGATGAGAAAACCTATGCATGTTATATAGAAAATTATTGCATTAATTATAAGTGTAATGACTGTGCAATGGTTGTTTCAATGTCAATCCCAGTTGTTTGGAACCCATTACAATTATTCGGTACATGTGTTCACATGAATTTTCCAGTTTCGATTATTATCAATGTAGGTGTACCACCATGTATGCAATAAAAAATGAATTTTCAAAATTCAAAAACCTATTTATGCTACCCACAAACTTGTTGCATTAATGATAAGTGTAATGATCACAAAGTGGCCATTTCAACGATCATCTTGGAGGTTTAGAATCCATTACAATTATCCTCTACATGTTTTCACTTGAATTTGCTATTTTATAATTATTATCAATGTAGGTGTGCTAGCATTATATCACTTATTACAACATTTATTTTTATAATCATGGCAATGAAGTTGTGTTAGCTTAAATCAGGACAACACCGTAATTGTAACCAATTTTTTGATCTGATATCGATATTAATTTTTTGTAATCATGCAGATCTAGGAAATTGTGTAAGTAATAACAGTTAAATTATGGGTATTGGAAATATTTTTTTTAAAATTATGGGTATTGGAATTTTTTTTTTTATAGAGTGTATATTATTTTCATAATATATGGTTGTTAGAAATTATTTTTACTTGTAACGTAGAGCAACTTTTAGAACAATTTGATATTTTCCACACACATATATAATCTATTTTCCACCTTTCAAAATTAATGGCGTATCAGAGTAAATCAACCACTTTTAATTATGTGGTTGTGCTAGTATATTTATAATTTTCCAAATAATGGTGGTGGTGGTGGTGGTGGTGGCTATTAATGTCCACCTAGACCAACTTTGGCTTTTTAGACCTTAATAAGAAAAGATAAAAAATTACTTGGTTGGCCTTGAAATTTTATGTGCTCAAAAAGCTTGAAGATAAAAATTCTTAAAGCACCATAGTTTTGATGAGTTAAGAGGTTAGGAAGGTACCCACTTTAACATATATTCTAAAATTGAGATTTAATGGGGTGTATCCAAGACATTATAAGAGAAATTGCTTTTCATCTTCATCCCACTTAGTGTCACAAAGTTGATAGATTATTTTGACCCATGATATTTTAGGAATTTTCCAATGCCCTATTTCATTATGTAGCTTATGAGAATTCATTCTTATTTTAACAATGCTTATTTTCTTCTTTACACTAATTTATTCTTATTTTAACAATGTTGATTTTCTTCTTTACACAAGCTCATTTTTATTTTAACAACATTGATTTTCTTCTTTAAACTAGTTAAAACAGAGAGATAGTTTTGATCTTCTAAAATAGGGTTAATCACCTCCTTATAGTATCTTTATTTTATCTTATCCTCTAATTCCTTATCACACAACAAATTTTCCTTAAATTTATGCATTAATACCCATCTTTCAAATTGTGTTGGTTTTAGTATTATTCTTTGTGGGTGATCATTGACTTATAGTTGTTATTTATGTGTTGTTACATGTTATCTTGGTACACTATCCCAATTCAACATTAATACTCATCTTCCAAAATGTTTTATGGTTGAAAGCTAACCTTCTGTTGAAATTTCTTTCCATGTTAATACTCATATTGATATTTTATTAAATATATTAATAATCATCCATTTGATGATGATGATGGTGGTGGTGGTGGTTACTAATTTCCACTCATACCAAATTTGGCTTATTAGACGTTAAGGAAAAATGTAAGGAATTACTTTGTTTTCATTAGAATTTTATTTTTGTACTAACAAATATTGAAGATAAAAATTCCTAAAGTAACATATTTTTGATGAGTGAAAAGGTCAGGGAGGTATGTATTGTAACAAATATTATTAACTAGATATTTAATGTGGGTGTATGCAAGAAATTTTAAGAGAAAATGGTTCTCATATTCAACCCTCTCAGTGTCACAAAGTTGACATATTATTTTGACCCACGATGTTTTGGGAATTTTTGAATCCCCCATTTCACTGTGTATCTCATGAGAGTTCATTCTTATTAAATAACAATGTTGATTTTCTTCTTCATTTTCTTCTTCTTTCTAGGTTACTCTCAGGGAACAATGTTGGTCAACAATAAAGCTTGAAGACATTACAACAATATACTTGTGACGAGATCATCATGTCACTTGTGGGAATTGAACTTGGGTGGGGAGGATAACAATCCCAATTGACAATGTTGATTTTCTTCTTTACACTAGTTTGTTATTATTTTAAAAACGTTGATTTTCTTCTTTACACTAGTTCATTCTTATTTTAACAATGTTGATTTTCTTCTTTAGACTAGTTAAAACATAGATACACTTTCTATATTATAAGTTGAGTTTAATCACCTCCTTACAATATCTTAATTTTCTCTTATCTTCTAATTCTTTATCGCACCACAATTTCTTCCTCGATTCTCAATGATTTAGTCAAGACTTGACATCTTTGTGCCAAGTCTGCTTGAGTCGCATGTGGTTTTGATTAGAGTTTGAGGAAACCTTAGGAAGCCTCTTTTTTTCCATGTTGTTTATATTATTCTTGTACGTTAGGTACTTATTCATAGCCATGCTCTCAATGGGGGAAATACTCTCTTTTTATGAGGAGGATATGATAGGCCGTATTTCCTTTAATTTTAAGATTATAAGTTATAAAATGCTTCTAGATTTGGTTGTTATTTCTTAGTGATTATCCAGAGATGTTGAATCCCCAAAATTCACAACCATACAAGATATCATGAGCGACTAGAGTCCCAAAGAGGGGTTTATTTTTTCCCATAGAGAAAGTTCCATTGATTTACAATTGTTTTCAAGGAAAAAATAAGCTTTCCACCTTCCATTTATCCTTTTCTCAATGGAACAAACTTCACAACTGACCTATAATATAACATGAGTGACTAGAGTCTCAAAGAGGGGTTTATTTTTATCCCATAACCAAAGGTCCATTGATTTACAATTGTTTTCAATGCTTTCCATTGTCTTTACGATGACACAAACAAGAAATTCATCATTTCCATAGATGTAATGTTTCTTGAATCCTCCAAGAAATACGAAACTGTTGAGAGGCAGCATGATCATATGGATATATTCACTCATGTAAAGACATATCATGAATTTGATGATGAGACTTCACATCTTGAAGGTGGGATCCCCATCTTGGGCCAATCTCTAGAATCTCCTTTTGAAGCACCATCTTCCCCACATGAAGAAGTTCCCACCACTTCATCAGAACCTAAAGTTCATTTGAATGATGTGATCAAGGGGATTGAAAATATGAGGCTTGATGAGAACTCAACAACATCTCAATCAGCTGAGCAACCTAGACCATCTTAGAAATGTCCACCAAAATGGCTCACAAAAACACTTGAAAGTGTTCATCTTGATGAGGCTGGAAAGATAGGAACTAGAGTGTCCTCAAGGAAAGATGGAGGTAATGTAGAGAATGCAAACTCTGTTAGAAAAACAGGATCATGGAGCAATAAAATAAAAAAATGCGGAAATAAAACACAAAAGATACACAATACAATAGAGACACATATATACGTGGTTCACCCAGTGTGGGCTACATCCACCAGAGAAATTGCCAGGTCCTTCCTTTATTATTATCCAACAAATGAAGGGATACAACCTACAACACACCCGCTGTAACTTCCTCTTCTCTCTCTCACAGTCTCCTCACTTAGAATACAATATTCACAATGATACATAGACACAATACATTTCCCTCATAAAAGAGGGTTGCCTTCTAGGGAAAAAAACCCTAACATAACTTCTACCATTAGATCTGCGACCTTAAAATGAATGGTCCAGATCTACAATGAAATTACAATATACATTTACAAAGAAAATTTTCCTTCGGGGGCCCGCTTTCCCCCGGACCCCGCAGAGGAGGTAACCCCCCTATGCACTCCCCCGCGTGGAGGAGTGTACATTCTTCCAGGGTGTAAATTCTTCATGGGGTATAAACACAGTTGAAAACAAATACCTCTGAATCAGGAAGATAATCAGGCTCCACAACGAACAATCTCCCGCTTGGAAATTTATCTCAACAACTCCACCGTTGTTGTATATGCTGGACTATGATCCTTCTTAGACCTGGAAAATTTATCATCTTCACCTTCATGCTTGAAGAGCAACTAAACTTGAGCAGGAACTCAGTTTCTCCCTAGTTACTCCCTTAGTTAACATGTTTGTAGGATTTTGGCTAGTGTGTATCATTTCCAACTTCAAATGTCCATCTTCCAAGACAGATCGTATGAAATGGTACCTGAGTTGCATATGCTTAGTCTTCAAATGGAAGGATGAGTTATTTTCAAGATGAATGAAACCCTCACTGTCACGATACAACCTGCTATTCTCCTGCTTCTTTCCCAATTCCTCCATAAACCTCTGTAACCAAATCATCTCTTTACTAGCCTCTGTAGCAACAACATACTCTGCCTCTGTTGTTGAAAGTGTAACAACCTTTTGCAGTTTTGAAAGCCAATTTATTTTTGTTCCACCTACAGTAAAAACATACCTTGTGGTGCTCCTCATGCTATCTTTATCACCTGCCATATCTGAATCAACATATCCCTGTAGAACAATGTTTGAACCTTCAAAACATAATGCATGAGTAACAATACCTCTCAAATACCTGAGAATCCACTTTACTGCCTCCCAATGTTCTTTACCTGGATTGTTCATATACCTGCTCACAAATCCAACTGCATGTGCAATATCTGGTCTAGTGCAAACCATCACATACATCAAGCGGCCAATTGTTGATGAATAAGGGACCCTGAACATGTATTTTATCTCCTCCTGTGTCTTGGGACACATTTCCTTAGTTAATTTGAAATGGGTGGCCAAAGGTGTACTGACTGGTTTTTCATTATGCATTCTAAACCTCTCCAACACCTTATCTCTGTACTCACCCTGAGACATTGCCAATTTGAAATTTTTCCTGTCTCTTGTTATTCTCATACCAAGTATTTTCTTTGCAGCACCCAAATCCTTCATCGCAAATGAATTAGATAATTTCTTCTTGATCACATTTATATCCTGCATATTATACCTTACAACAAGCATGTCATCTACATACAATAGCAAGATAATATATCTTCCATTTTCTAGCCTTTTAAAATAAACACAGTGATCATAATGGCATCTACTATAACCATGTTCTATCATAAACCTGTCAAACTTTAAATACCACTGCCTTGGAGCTTTCTTTAGGCCATACAAGCTCTTCTTCAACCTGCATACCAAATTCTCCTTCCCTTTGACCTCATACCCTTGTGGTTGCTACATATAAATCTCTTCCTCCAAATCCCCATGAAGAAAAGTTGTTTTTACATCTAACTGTTCAAGATGCAAATATTCTATTGCCACAAGACTTAAAATAGTCCTATTTGAAGTCATTTTAACAATAGGAGAAAATATTTCATCAAAATCTATACCTTTCTTCTGTGCAAACCCCTTTACAACAAGTCTAGCCTTGTACCGTTTTTTTCCTCCATCTTCTTCCTTCAACTTGTAAACCCATTTATTCTGCAATGCTCTTTTTCCTGCAGGAAACTGAACCAAGTCTCAAGTCTGGTTATTTACCAAGGAATCCATTTCCTCTTTCATGCCTTGCTCCCACTTCTTTTTGGTGTCTACCTGCATTGCCTCTTCATAACATTCTGGTTCACTAGAATCAGTCAACAATAAATAATACAATAAAGGAGAGTATCGTTCAGGGGGTATACTTAATCTGGTAGATCTTCTAACAACACTTGCAGGACTTTGAGGTACCTGTTGACCTTGTTGTTGTACATTATGATTTTCTGGTACCTTTGGAATTTCTTTTTCAGTGATCTCATCAAGCACTGTGTATTCCAATTTTTCTTTTTCCTGTTTCTTTCCCTGCAATTGATCTTTGTACATAACCCTCTCATTGAATATGACATCTCTACTCCTAATGATTTTGTTATTTTCATAATCCCATAAGCGATAACCAAAATCATTAACACCGTATCCAATAAAGGTACACTTCTTGGATTTTGCCTCAAGCTTTGTTCTATTTTTTTTATCAATACAGACAAATGATTCACAACCGAAAGTATTCAAAAATGAATAGTTTACCTTTTTACCTGTCCATGCCTCCTCTAGAATTATACCATCCAAAGAGCTTGAAGGTCCTCTATTTATTAAGTAAACAACAATATCTACAACATATGTCCAGAAATGTAAGGGAAAACCAACATGCAATCTCATACTCCTTGCACGCTCCATGATTGTCGTGTTCATTCTTTCTGACACACCATTTTCTTGTGGTGTTCTTGGAACCGTCTTCTCTCTACAAATACCATGGTATGAAAAATAATCATCAAAATCCTTGCTTCAATATTCACCTTCATTGTCTGATATGAGACACTTCAACCTTTTTCCTGTCTCATTCTCAACCAAATCTTTCCATTTCTTAAAAGTATCAAAAACATCAGATTTTTGTCGAATGCAATAAACCCAATTTTTTCTAGTCGCATCATCAATAAAAGTAACATAATAACGAGAGCCACCAAGAGATGATAACTGAGTTGGTACCCATACATCTGTATGCACAATCTCTAACCTTTCACTCTTCTTTTCTTTTCCGACTCTGAGAAATCTGACTCTCTTCTGTTTTCCATAAACACAATGCTCACAGAAATCCAAATCAATTTGTTTAAGATATAGAAACAAATTTCTTTTGTGAAATATCTGCATCCCCTTCTCACTCATGTGTCCAAGCTTATGATTCCATCGTGCTGTATCCACTCATGTAGAAGCTAAATAAATAGAAGAGTCAGTATTACCAGTACATAAATACAATGTACCTAACTTCTGTCATTTTGTTATCACCAATGATCCTTTGGTCACCTTCCACACCTTATCTGTAAATATGGATGTACAACCTTCACTTTCCAACTGCCCTGTTGAAATTAGATTTTTCTTTAGATATGGAACGTGTCTTACCTCTTTCAACAATCACTGGTTTCCATTGCTTTGCTTTATTTTTACCTTTCCCATTCCAACAATTTTGAATGGTGCATCATCACCCAAATGAACTTGTCCAAAATCACCTTGAACATAATATAGAAAATGTTTCTTATGGGGTGTGGTATAAAATGAAGCCCTTGAATATGCTACCCAAGACTCATAAATATTATCTATAGAAAGAATCAAAGCATCTTGTAACACATCACCTGTTACATTTGCTTCCTGATTTTTCTCCTGCTGTCCATCTCTTTGTTTCTTTGGAGCTCTACAGTCTTTCTTCATATGTCCTTTCTTCCCACAATTACAACACTATATCTTTCCAAATTTGGATTTGGATCTGCCCTTCCTAGAATTCCCGCGGTTCCCTGAGCCTTTTCCTCTATCCTTTTGTCTTCCCCTGCTCTCCATGTTTAACGCAGTACCTGATGTCTCACATGTGCTTTTCCATCATATTTCCTCACTAAGGATATCACCAACAACATCATCAAATTTTAAAGTATTTGAACCAGAGACAGAGTTACTTACAACCATGACCGAGCCATTCCATCTTTCTGGCAATGAGCACAAGATTAGAAGAGCCCTGACCTCATCATCAAAGTCCACTATTACAGAACTTAGTTGATTAGTAATCGTATTAAATTCATTTAAACAATATTCGATAGACCCACCTTCTGACATATTCATATTAAATAATCTCTTCATTAGAAATACCTTATTGGACGTCGAGGGTTTTTTATACAGTTTAGCCAATGCGTCCATCAACTCCTTCGTTTTCTTTTCTTTTGAAATATTGAAATCTACCGATGCTGCCAAGCTCAGTCGTATCGTTCCTAGTGCCTTTCTATCAAGAACCTCCCATTCTTCGTCCTTCATGGCCGTCGACTTCTTTGCTATTCCACCCAATGGTAGAAATAGATCCTTATGATATAAATAATCTTCCATCTACATCTTCCATAACTAGTAGTTTTGGCCGTTAAATTTCTCGACCCTAAACTTTCCATCTTCCGCCATTTCTCCCACTCGAACCAAGAACCCTCTTTTCCTGCGAGTTACCTTTCACTCTGATACCAGTTGTTAGAAAAACAGGATCACAAATCAATAAAATAAAACAAATGTGGAAATAAAACACAGAAGATACACAATACAATAGAGACACAAATATACGTGGTTCACCCAGTGTGGGCTATGTCCACCAGAGAAATTTCCAGGTCATTCCTTTATTATTATCCAGCAAATGAAGGGATACAACCTACAACACACCCGCTGTAACTTCCTCTTCTTTCTCTCACAGTATCCTCACTCAGAATACAATATTCACAATGATACATAGCCGCAATACATTTTCCTCATAAAAGAGGGTTGCCTTCTAGGGAAAAAAACCCTAACATAACTTCTACTATTAGATTTGCGACCTTATAATGAATGGTCCAAATTTACAATGAAATTACAATATACATTTTCAAAGCAATTTTCCTTCGGGGGCTTCGCCCCCGAACCCCCGCTTGCCCCTGGAACTTGCAAAGGGGGTAACCCCCCCATGCACTCCTCGTGTGGAGGAGTGTACATTCTTCCAAGGTGTAAATTCTTCATGGGGTATAAACATGACTAAAAACAAAGACCTCTGAATCAAGAAGATAATCAAGCTCCACAACCAACAAACTCAGGTGATGTAATTGACATGGATGTTTCATATGATTGTGAGTTGAGTTTATATACTAACCTTGAACCAAATTTCTTTGAAGAAGCCACTTCTTATGATGAATGGAAAGAATCCATGCATAAGGAATATGATTCTCTCATCAAGACTAGGACACAGAAGTTGGTGGACCCTCCATTTGGAAACAAACCAATCGAATGCAAGTGGGTATTCAAGAACAAGTGGACCCTCTATTTATATTAATCTGTCCAATGACTTTTCTGGCTGGGCCGACCTGACTTTTTGGTTATTATATTTTTTGTTTATCTTTTTCCTGTGGAGCCAACTTGTATTTATGGAAGATAATATTATAATATTATTTATTCTACTAGGTCGACTTGTGTTCTAGGATTTCCACACATCTTTTTAATGGTTCAATTGCTTCCAGAATATTCTATTCTAAGTCATAGGTTACACGTGGAGGTTAATATCTCCCGCAGCTACCAAAACATCAAAAACGTTATGGCCAAAGGCTAATCTCTTTTTCCAAAATAATTCCATAAATCTTGGAAAAAATCGGGCTAATCATAATGGACCTATAATTGGAGGGAATATTTATATCCCCATTTTTAAAGATAGGAATAATGAGGCTTTTCGTCCAGGGTTTGGGGAAGCCCTGCTTTGCTAGATTCAAGAGCTTGTGTATGTGAGGGATGAAGATAGGCCCTCCGATTTTAAAAATTTCAGCTTGGTAACCTTCAATTTCCTTATCTTTCCCATTTGCAATTTGTTTAACCCCAAACTCTATGTCATCCAAAGAAAAAACTTCATCCTCTATAGGGACAATAAGAATGATTTCCATGAAGGCTATTTTGGCCCTTTGCATCTTTCCCTTGCCACTCCTGCTGCCTCTGCCCCTGGAATTAGGCAACTAGTAAAAAATTTTAAGGTAGGAATTCCATTAAGGGAATCATATTATTTTCTTTAATATTGCATATTAGAATTTTCCTCTAGAACTTCTTAGGATCAAACATAGATACTTGTGAAAGTTGTTCTTTCCTTTTATTGAAATGAGATTTAATTCCTCTCAATATAAAAAATAAAAATAAAAATTTACAAGGTTAAAATTTCTCTATATAGCCCCTAGGTGTAGAGCATTAGATGATGGAGTAGTATACTGTTAAGCCACTCCTTTATGTAAACCACTGATTCGAAACCTTAAGTGTAGCATATGGGACATATCCAAGCGCACTTGGAGATTATAATGGTAACAATCACCAAATTGGAGTTTCTCTTCCTGAATTTATTTTTCCACTACTAATTTATACATTTAAATGTATATATAAATGAAATAATGGATAAGGGTTGTTGTGGGGAGAACGCTATCCACTATGTAGCAACCCAATGATTGGGAGGTTTCTGCATGGTCCTCAATCTCACAACCATCACATAGACATACCCATACATAAAGTTTCTGATCGTAAATGGCTTGCTTCCATGGATATTTTCATATCTCGTCGTTTTGTCACTTCACGATTTGCATTAAATTGTTGTCGCCAACACAACACGCGGTTTTTTATAGAACGATAGAGGATTCAAACTTCAAAGAATTCAATTTCGTTTGCACTGTATTGGGCTTGGTGTGCAATACAATATCACTGATGTCGTTTCGATCCTTGAAAGGGCACGAATCATAATGATTTGATTTTCGAGGAAGACCGAAAATCACAAAGATGGTGGGAAAAATTGTTTTAAAAAAATTAAGTTACACATGTTGCTTTTGTTACGATGGGATGAACAATGACTGGGTGAATTTATGAATGTTTTTGCTGGTGCTTTGAACAACATTTGCGTAATCCAGGGAAGATCAATACGAATACTACAATCAAGTTCAATTTCATCGCCAATGCGGTCTTAGGCGCAATCTAAAATGTGATGTTCAGAGTTCAATCAAATTTTTGCAATATAAAAGGGTAACCTTTCGGAAGTCGAATCCGGAAGTCGCCATCTCATTTAATATTAAATTGGAAACATATTTTTGTTGTTTTAATTAAATGAATTAGAAACATATGTTTATGCTATTTCAATTAAATGAATAAGATAGAGGGATTACATATTTTGAGATTTAAAATTTTAAATCATTTAATTTAACTACTATAAAGTTATTAAACATATGAATTTATAAAAATATAATTTTCATTTAATTAAAATATTTATATTTATATTTGATTGTAATAATATTGTTATGAAAATATTATATTTATAGTATTTATATTCATATGTAAATATATCTTTTTTATAATAATAATAATAATCATCATCATCATCATCATCTAAAGTTTAGGGAGGTATATATATCCTATCTTTTTTGGATTTGAACTTATGACTTCTTAAGAGGAAACACATATTCTTAACTATTAGAATTGGATATAGTTAAATATATATATCATTATATATAGTCGTTCAATGCTAACTATTAGAATTGGATATATTGGTATATATATCATTATAGTTTGATATAGTTGGAAACCTAAAGAATTGCACACCATAGATAAATTTTACAAAACTACATGAGCATAGTCATTAATTGCCCTCTATTTGACTATTATGTGCTATTGGTTCACAATCTTCTTAATAGACCACATTGAGCAATTTACAATTCAAGCGATGGGCTTCTTCTTCATGATAGTCTTCATGTTTTTTGTGTAGTGATCACATGAAACCACTAGAAAATAAAAAACCATACAAACTTCATAGTTCTCTATTCATCCCCCTTTTTCTTCTCCAATTTTGGTCCCAACAACACTTCTTTTATTGTGCTCCATGTCTTCCATTCCTGTTTCGCTTACAAAGCCTAGGATGCATGGCTAATCCAATTAAACTCCAACAACATGTAACCATTGTAAGAAAAAATTTCCAACTTGATAGAATTTCTTATAAGGATGTTAGTAATCAATTTCATAGAATTTCATAATTCAATTTTGCAGGCTCTTATTGTCTCTCGATGTAATAATAACTAAATAAAATTTTCCAAAATTTTATAATTCAAATTTATAGGTTGTCGTTGTCTCTCATACAATTTAAAAGGATTACAAAATGTTAGAATGTCTAATGGGCACATGAAAGGAGATGAAATCTCCTACACTTAGGCCTATCAATTATAAAAACCCAAGGGAGGCATTATATGTTATTAATCCCATGTAGGAATTTATTCCAAACTTTGAGACATCAAGTTTGTAGTGGAGGAGACTTGGATATGACATATTACATCCTTACAAAAGTGATAGTTTACCACTCTCATGGAATGGGATAATACACTATCAATCGAGGGGGTGCAAATCTTGACCCAAGAGAATCCCTTCCCACCAATATAACTTTGCACCATACTTATATCATCTATGTTGTTTTTCTACTCTTTCTGTTGAAGATATGATAGAGACTAGATAGATATAAGTATTTAATGTAACATTTCAAACTAGAAAGACAATCCTAGATAAGATTTTGAACAATTGAAAACACCACTTAAACAATTTACAACATTTTAGATTGTGGATTAAATAGTATTTCCAAATACCATAATATTATGGACTCTGAAAATATAAATAGTATCTCTATTAATGTTTCTTATTTTAATTGGCCTTATCTTATTTGTAGTTTTTTCTTAAGCATAAGTGGAATGCGATGAATTTTCATCTGCTGCAACTTATTAAATAAAAAAGATTCAAACAAATAATGTGCATTCACCTCACTACTTTCTATTTCTCTTAAGAGTCACAATTCTTCCTTTGGAGTCACAACTTTTGGAACATGTTCAACTAATGATGGCTTTAGTTCTCTACAAAATTCATAATAATGGATCATTTCCAATCCATTACCCATGTGGCTATTACATCATTTCCCATATGTTGTTTATAAAAAACTACATCTCCATCGACTTGTGCTTGTCATGGATGATGGTCCTCACTCTCATGATCTCTAATACCATATTGTCATTCATGATCTCTAATACCATATTATCATTCATCACTTCCATTGCAAAACATAGAGAAAACAATGACCGTATTTTTCCTTAGATAATATTATGCATATCCATATCCATTATTAGAGTCATCAAAAATAAATTAAAATCATACACTACCGTCTTAGACTTAGCTTGAATGTTCTAAGAGAGAAAATCGGTTATGATAACTCCAAGATTTCAGGGTGCTATGGTATTATACTTTTCATTCTCTCGTATGATGGAAACAATTGTCTAAAATGCAAGCCAAAGACGTAAGTGTTGATCTACATAGTTTCTAAATTATTGTATGCAAATGAATATACCCCCTTTTGTGTTTTAATTATTTGAAACTCGAGACAGATAAATTAAATAATATATTACAGTGGAAAGTGAACGCATGAGTTTAGGATAGCCCCATTTCCTTTAGAAGCACTGACATGCATGGTTTAAAGGTAATTAAGGTCTAGTCATTCCAGCTCATATAGGGAAGCCGACTTCCATATATGCACATTTACGGAAGTTGGTTTCCGTATATGCGCATTTACTGAATCTAACTTCCACATATGCACAATATACGAAAGCGCTCATATAGGGAAGCCAACTCCATTAAATGCACATATATAGAAGCCGACTTTCATAAATATGAATTTATGGAAGTCAGATTCAGTATATGCGCATATACAAAAATAAATTTCCATAAATGCGCATTTACAAAAGTTGGCTTCTGTATATGCGTGCTTTAAGGAAAGCCAACTTCCGTATATGCCCATTTATGGAAGTTGGCTTCCCTATATGCATGTTTCCATATATGCACATATATGAAAGCCAACTTTCGTATATGCACTTATACGTAAGAACCCTTCCATAAATGCGCATTTACTGAAGTTGGCTTTCGTATATGCGCATATACTGCTTCCAAATTTTGTAAATGCATGTATACGTAAGTGATCCGTAAATGCACATATACTGAAGTTGGATTCCGTATATGCTCTTATACGCAAACGCTCATATACGAAACCCAACTCCCATAAATTCACATATATAGAAGCCAACTTTTGTAAATATGCATTTATGGAAGTTAGATTTAGTATATGCGCATATACGGAAATGCGCATATACGAAAGTCAATTTATGTAAATGCACACATTTGGAAGTCAACTTCCGTATATGCGCACTTCCATATATGCGCATATACGGAAGCTAACTTTTGTAAATGTGCATTTATAAAAGTGTGCTTCTGTAAATGTTGACTTCTGTATATACACGTATACAAAAGCGCGCATATACAGAAGCCAATTTCCGTAAATGCGTATATATGGAAGTTGGCTTCCGTATATACACGCATATACGAAAGCCAACTTTTGTATATGTGCATTTATGGAAGTTGGCTTTCGTATATGCACACTTCCACAAGCGTGCATATATGGAAGCCGACTTTCGTAAATGCGCATATACGAAATCCAACTTTCATAAATGTGCATTTACGAAAGTTGTCTTCCGTATATGCGTGCTTCCGTATATGTGCATATACTGAATAAAAATTTCGTAAATGTGCATTTACGAAAGTTTTATTTAGTATATGTGCATATATGAAAGTGCACATATACGAAAGATAGCTTCCATAAATGCACATATACAAAAGCCAACTTTCGTAAATGTGTATTTATGGAAGTTGACTTCCGTATATGCGCGTATACGAAAGCACACATATACAGAAGTTGGATTTCCATATATAGGGTTTCTACACATCTATTTAATGGTTCACTTGCTTCCGAAATATTCTACTCTAAGTCATAGGTTACACGTGGAGGTTAGTACCTCTAGAAGTTACCAAAACATCAACATATATGTGCGCATATACAAAATCTGGCCACTTCCGTATATGTGAATATATGGAAGTCGACCATTTACTTATATGCACATATACGGAAGTCAAACAATTCCATATACTTCCATATACAGAAGTGCCCCCTTTCTTATATGTGCCATATCCATAAGCCACCTTCTGTATATGCACATATATAGAAGTGGTTGGCTTCCATATATTTGCATAAATGGAAGTCCAAGTGGTTAGATTCCATATATTTCTATATATTATAGAAGTGTCCCACTTCCTTATATGCGCCATATACATACACCACCTTCTGTATATGCGCATATACAGAAGTGGTCTAGTTCTGCTTCCATATATTTCCATGTATGTGCCATATATTTGCATATATGGAAGCCAACCACTTTGTCTTCCATATATGAAAATATATGGAAGCCGACCACTTCCGCTTCCATATATGCAAATATATGGAAGCTGACCACTTTCGTATCTGTGCATATACAAAATGTGGCTTATGTATATGGCACATATAAGGAATCATGACACTTCTGTATATGGAAGTATACAGAAGTGGTCGACTTTTGTATATGTGCATATACGTAAGTGGCCGAATTCCATATATGCACATATACAGAAGTGGCCAGATTTCATATATGCGCATATATGAAAGGTGGCTTCTGTATATGCGCATATACAAAAGTGGTCAACTTCCATATATGCAAATATACAGAAGTGGATGGATTTCGTATATGCACATATATGAAAGTCAGTGCATATACAGAAGCTACTTTTCATATATGTGCATATAGAGAAGTGGTCTACTTCCGTATATGTTCATATACAAAAGTCGGCCACTTCCATTAATGCACATATATGGAAGTGGCCGACTTCTGTATATGCGCATATACAAAAGTTGGAAACAAAAGTTTTCCAACTTCTGTATATGTGCATTTACGGAAGTGGTCGACTTACATATATGCGCATATACAGAAGTGGTCGACTTCTGTATATGCTCATATATGGAAGTGGTCAAATTCTATATATGCACATATATGAAAGTTGACCACTTCCGTATATGAACATTTATGGAAGTGGTTGAGTTACATATATGCGCATATACGAAAGTGTTTGAATTCTGTATATGCACATATATGAAGTGGTTGGCCACTTCCGTATATGCGTGTATACGGAAGCCGACCACTTTTGTATAAGTGCATATACGTAAGTGGTTGGATTCCATATATCAAAATATATGGAAGTCGACCACTTTCGTATATGCACATACACAGAAGGTGGCTTATGTATATGGCGCATATAAGGAAGCGGGCCACTTTTGTATACATAAGTGGTCGACTTCCGTATATGCGCATATACGTAAGTGACCGACTTCCATATATGCACATATACGAAAGTGGCTAGATTTCATATATGCGCTTATATGAAAGGTGGATTCCGTATATGCGCATATATAGAAGTGGTCGACTTCCATATATGAAAATATATTGAAGTGGTCAGCTTCCGTATATGCAAATATATGGAAGCTGACCACCTCCTTATATACGCATATATAGAAGGTGGCTTATGTATATGGCTCATATAAGGAAGCAGACCAATTATGTATATGGAAGTATACAGAAGTGGTTGACTTCCATATATACGCATATACGTAAGTGGTCGACTTCCATATATGCACATATACGAAAGTGGCCAAATTTTGTATATGTGCATATATGAAAGGTGGCTTCCATATATGTGCATTTACATAAGTGGTTGGCTTCCATATATGAAAATATACGGAAGTGGTCGGCTTCCATATATGCACATATACGGAAGTCAGTTCATATACGGAAGCTACCTTTCAAAAATATGCCTCATCATTAAATTTTGGAGAGTTCAAGAATTGGTCATCTTCCTTGAGGATTTCATCATTGATTTCATCTATTACAACATCATTGTGATTTTGAAATTGGGGATCTCTATCTTAGGAATATGATTGTCAACATTATGGTTTCTTTCTGTATGTTCTCTGAAGCCATATGTTGGTGCTCCAATATTGTGGTACTGTTGATGTGGTATTTGTTCTTCACTTCTTATTAATTGAATTATTTCATTTTCCATTTGTCTAACCATTTTGTTCAACTAAGCAATTGATACATCTTGTTTTGCATGTGAGGCTTCATTTGGTGGAGGAACATTTCACACATTTGGAGGTTGACCATGAAAAATACCTCTTCCAAGTGATATATCTTCAACATTTTTAGCTGGCATAGCCATGATCTGATTTGAAATAGTAAGGACCATCATTTGTTGTTGCACTCTTCCGAGAATAATATCTAGGTCTACATTATTTTATAACATATCTTCTTCCATCTCTTGTGCTTTCTTCATAACATCTTCTAATGTAGAAATTCGTGTGCACTAGATTTCATATTTCACATTTGTAGGTATTGCATTTTGTAAACACCCTCTAATAATAGGGGCATTAGGAAGTTGATCCTCCATGATTCATTGTAGAGTCCTAAAAATTCAAAGATTAAAACTCTAATAATTACATTCTTCTCCAATTGGATTTGAATAAACTGAGTAAGGAGAGTATGATATGTGATAGGATGCGCATATCTACCCATGAATGCATACTCGATATCATCAAAACATGTGATTGAATTTTCTAGCAGGTACAAATACCATTCATAAACACGACCAATCAAAGTTTGTAGAAAACCTATAACCATGACATCATCATATATTACCCCATGAATATCACAAATGGTCAGAAATTGATCAAGATGTTTATCAAGATTCATAATACCATCACCATTAAATACTAGTAACACTCCAGTGGAAATATTTGGAAAATGATGTTATTAACCTTGAAGAGAAAAATAACTTATTCTCTGTCTCCATATCTGGTTTCTTTGCATGTCTTCATTTCTTCTTCTTTCATCTCATCTTTCATCATTTATTTCTTCTTCATTTATTTCTCACGATCTTCCATCTCTTCTTGATGAGAAATAGACAACGAAAAAAGGGATATAGAAGATTGAACTATAGAACTATTGGCTTGCTCCATTTGTTAAAGAATTTTCCTTCTACTTCTTGTTATAGGGGGGCTAGTATTATGAATATTTATTGCAGTGACCTTTCAAAATTTCATTGAACTGGAGGTTCTCGTTGATCTAGTACTTTCCAAGATCATTCAAGTTCTTCTTGATTCTTTGTTGTTTTCAAGAACATATCAATTAATTGATTCAAAACACTTCTTTGATCATCCAATCCAATAGGAAAATGAGGTTGGATTGGATCAGGACAGGGAATTAATGCTAAATTCATTAATGGGACATCCATGTTGGCATTTCTCTCTCTCTCTCCATTCCTATACCCCACTTCCTAGCTAATCCAACAGAGATATCTCCAACATTCCTACCAAATCCAGGATACCCACATGTTTAACATCTCATTCCAACATAGATGTGGTCTTAAACTATTGATCAAGACTAGTTCTTTTTTCCTCCAAAGAGAGATATCATGTAGCATGGAACTTTTGTTTTCAAGAACATATCAATTAATTGATTCAAAACACTTCTTTGATCATCCAATCCAATAGGAAAATGAGGTTGGATTGGATCAGGACAGGGAATTAATGCTAAATTCATTAATGGGACATCCATGTTGGCATTTTTCTCTCTCTCTCCATTCTTATACCCCACTTCCTAGCTAATCCAACAGAGATATCTCCAACATTCCTACCAAATCCAGGATACCCACATGTTTAACATCTCATTCCAACATAGATGTGGTCTTAAACTATTGATCAAGACCAGTTCTTTTTTCCTCCAAAGAGAGATATCATGTAGCATGGAACTTTTGTAGCCATTTATATGCCCCATATCATGCAAAATCAACTTCCACCCACTACTCATATTCTCAAAGTCCTATATATCATTAATGCACTTTTACAAACGAAGGGTCATTCCAAAACTACTTCTCATCAACTATTGGATGCACCACACCACACTCTACCTCTTACATCCATTTCACACAACATATATCTAGGATACAATGCACATTCTTGTTCCCATATTTTTCCACCGACAATAGCAGCTCACAATATAGGATTTCAACATTCTCTTGCTCATTACATTCCATAAGAATTTTTTTAGATCAATACTCATACACAATCATACATCACCTCCAAGATCCATTTTACATATCTTATTGTAGTGTACCCTTTCACTACTGAGGTTTCCAAAACTCTCAGTTACCATTCTATACATGAAGGATTACATAATTTGTACAGACATTATAAGCGCATGCATTTAACACAATTAAACACATTTAAATTATAGAGTGAAACATATCTGGTTACTGCGGTAATTAAAACATTCCATAGCATTGCACAGTAACTCATTTACAAACAGCGGAAAACATGATACATAAACAACAACAGAGTTAAAGCATAATTCTGATACTTATCTTTTAACAACTGTAGCATTCACCAACCAAGTGCAGGCCTTCCACGAACCTCCCAGCCTTAGACCACACTGTTCATCAGCTCAACAGTGGGTCACCCCCGAGCTGGGACCGAGCTCCACCCCAAGGCAAGGAATCCTAGGCTAGGCTGAGGTTACAGGGAAGATAACACCTACACATTCACCAGGAAGGAGCTCTCCCAGGAATCTCCCACGCTCACTGCCCACGGACCCTCATTCCCCACATGCCTGTTCCACCCCAGGAGAGTGCACCTTCTCTGTCACCTAGACAGTCCTTCGGCTGCCAGTCTCCCTTACCTTGGGTTACAGGAACAGACCGGACCAGAAGTCTCCGGGCTCTAAGGCAGCTACAGGGTTCCTTCCAGAAGTTCTCTTCTCCCTCTGTGCACTCTCTCACCTAGAGGAGTCGCTCACAGGCCAACAAGCCTCACGCAGTCTAGTGCTACGTGGTCACATCAATCCATGGAAAACATAGACCAAGGCTTCCCCAACTGGCTCAGCAATCACAGGATGATCTCACGGTGATGATTTCAGAACAGGCTCCATGCACAGGCTAGCTCAACATTTCCCCATACAACCACAGGATGCTTCCACTCGAGTTCAACACAGGGATTTCGGTTCAGGAATGCGTTCCCGGGTTGCCTAGAACAGACACAGACTCACAGCTCGGAACATGGGTGTACACGGTTTCTTCAGACAAACACAGGCTTAATGGCTTCAAAGATGAATCTGGGTAATCTGGCAGATGGTGTATCGGTTCTACGCTCCGAGGTTCTGGTCAGAATGGAGAGAAGATCCCCCTCACGGTTTACTTCCTCCATTTTATTTGCATGCACCAGGGTTGACACTTGTCACCCTGGGAACTGCATGCGTACCACAACGTGCATCCCATTTGCACGTTCCCTTTCCAAAACTTAAGATAAACAAAAATGCACATGTCTCTTTTTAAAATAATATTAAAATATTATTTCCCAGGCTTAAGCCCCCTAGGCTTAGCCCCTAGTCTCATCACTCAGCCCCTTTTTCCACCTTTCAGCCTCCTGGTTCCTTGCCCACTCTGTGGACACTCAGTCCCCCATCACTCATTCATCGTGGTCGGTCTGAACTGGCGGTGTTTATATTTTATCAATTGATCTGCATACATACAAGTACATCAACAAGCTCCTGGCCTTCGACACTTAGGCTCCCTGGCCTAACAAAACACATAAGCCTACAACTTATACAACACTTGGCTCACCAGCCTATAGAACACATCTACAATTCTTTGCATAAAACATGATCTGTGACGGGGCTCGGCCTTGGGGACACTACAATCCCCCTCCCCTTATTTTTGCACTGTCCTCAGTGCAACTTACACTGTCTCTGCAAGTCTTTCAAAATTTTCAAAAAGATGCGGGTACTCTGCCCGCATAACTTCTTCATGCTCCCATGTCACGTCCTCAGAACTGTACCAGGTCCACTGGACCTTTACAAGCTCTATAACTCGATTCTGGAGCTGTTTTCTTTTCCTGTCCAATATGCGTACATGATGCACCTGCAGGACACCTTCTGGTTCCACCTGAATCACAGTCCAATCGATGACATGATTAGCATCAGGTACGTATTTCTTAAGCAGTGAAACATGAAACACATTATGTACAGTCATAGATGCAGGTAATGCAAGCATGTATGCAACTGGCCCAATCCTTTCCAAGATTTCAAATGGCCCACAAAATCTTGCTGCCAACTTGGCGCAACTTCCCAATTTCAGGGAACTCCTATTAGTTTTCACTTTCAGGAAGACATGGTCAACCACTTTGAATTCTCTATGGTTTCTGTTACTATCAGCGTAACTTTTATGCCTGTCCTGAGCAGCTTGCAAATTCTGTTTGATTTTGATCATTTGATCTTCCATCTCTTTGAGTAGTTCCGGACCAACTACTGCTCTGTCAGCTGGATTATCCCAGCTTACTGGAGTGTTGCACTTTCTTCCATAAAGTGCTTCGAATGGGCTCATCTTTAGAGATGCATGGTACCCATTATTGTAAGCAAATTCTACCAAATGCAGGTAGTCTTCCCACCTTGATGGTTTATCCATCACATACATTCTCAGCATGTCTTCTATTACTCTGTTTACTCTCTCTGTCTGTCCATCAGACTCGGGATGATATGCTGTACTGAAGTTCAGATTCGTTCCGAATCCCTTGAACAGTCCTTTCTAGAAATTCGAAGTGAATTTCAGGTCCCTATCAGACACAATTGTCTTAGGAATTCCATGCAAGCGTGCAACTTCTTTTAAAAAGATATCAACAACATCTGCTGCTCTGTGGGTGGTTTTCAGTGGAATAAAATGGGCAGCTTTAGTAAGCTTGTCCACCACCACCATGATTGAATCATGCTGCTTGCTTGTTTTGGGCAATCCTGTGATAAAATCCATTGTTACCACATCCCATTTCCACTCAGGAATAGGTAAAGGCTACAACAATCCTGTCGGGTGTCTGTGCTCATCCTTGACCTTCTGGCATTCCATACATCTGGCGATGTATTCAACAATTTCCTTCTTCATACCTGGCCAAAAATAATGGCTTTTGACTGCTGCCATAGTCTTTTGATATCCAGGATGACCAGCATAAGTCACATTATGCATTTCTTTTAGAATTGCCAGCTTCAATTCTCTGTCATTAGGTACATACACTATGTTCTTATACAGAAGTAGACCATCAGTTTCCAAGGCATAACCTTTCTCGATCTGTGGTCTTTCATGCTGCTGTAGCTTTGCTACAAGATTTCTGTACTGCAAATCTGCACTTGCAGCCTCCATGGGTCTGTCTTTCAACTCAGTTCTGTACATGCTAATGGCTGTAGCATGTAATTCATGCACTTTTCTGCTGAGTGCATCAACCACTTTATTGTCTTTCCCTTTGATATGCCTGATATCAAAGTCATATTCACACAGAAATTCCAGCCATCTAGTCTGCCTGGCATTTAAAGTTGGCTGATCAAATAAATACTTCAGACCATTGTGGGCTGTTCTTAACTCGAATTTCTTGCCCATGAGGTAATGTCTCCATTTCCTCAAGGCATGGACAACTGCTGCCAACTCTAAATCATGAGTGGCATAGTTCTTTTCATGCTCTTTCAGCTTTCGGGATTCATAACAAATTACAGATCCCTCTTGGCTGAGAACTCCTCCCAGCCCTTCCTTACACACATCTGTGCACACTACGTAATCCTTCTTTGGATCAACAATATTTAGGATCGGAGCACTAGTGAGCAGCTGCTTCAATTGCTGGAAGCTGCTCTCACATTGTTCAGTCCACTGGAACTTCTTCTCCTTTCTTTGCAAAGAAGTGATAGCATGAGCTATCCTTGAAAATTCAGCTATGAACCTCCTATAATAACCTGCCAGACCCATAAATGATCTAACTTCTGTCACATTTCTTGGTGCTGGCCACTCTTGAATGGCCTGTACCTTCTCAGGATCCATAACGATCCCCTCTTCAGAAATAATGTGTCCCAGATAATGGATCTGCTTTTGGTAAAATGAGCACTTGCTCAGTTTTGCGTACAACTGGTTTTCTCTCAACACCTGCAACACCATTCTAAGATGTTGTTCGTGTTCTTCCTCTGTTTTGGAATACACCAAGATATCGTCCAAGATGACTATGACAAACTTGTCCAGATAATTTCTGAACACTCCATTCATTAAGAACATGAAGACAACAGGCGCGTTGGACAGTCCAAACGGCACCACAGTGAACACATAGTGACCGTACCTTGTTATGAAGGCAGTCTTGTTGATGTCTTCATCTTTTATCCTCACTTGATGATATCCAGATCGAAGATCTATTTTCGAAAATACTTTCGCATCCTTTAACTGATCAAAAAGATCATCAATCCTTGGAAAATGATATTTGTTTTTGACAGTGACTTTATTCAACTGTCGAAAGTCAATGCAAAGCCTCAGTGTTCCATCTTTCTTCTTCACAAATAGAACTGGGGCTCCCCACGGTGACACGCTGGGATGAATGTAGCCTTTCTTTAATAACTCTTCGAGCTTCAGTTGCAACTCTTTCAGCTCTGGTGTGCTCATTCTATAAGGAGCTTTCGAAACTGGAGCTGCTCCAGGCATCAGATTTATAGAAAAATCGATGTCCCTCTTCGGAGGTAGTCCAGGCACCTCCTGAAACACATCCTCAAACTCTTTGAGCACCCTGTGGTATTCCAGATTCGAGACCACATCTTGGAATGCTTCTTCCACCCAGGCTGCAATTAATTGACAGCCTTTCCGATAACATTTCTTCAGCTACATAGCTGAGATTTCTCTAACAGCCATGACTCTGGGAATTCCTTGGACTGTTACCTGATTTCCTTCTTCGTCCAGACATGTAAATCTCTTGTTTCGACAATCCAGAAGGGCATGCTGCTGGTCCAGCCAGTCCATCCCAATTAAGCAATCATATGAGCCTAAAGGTAGAATATTCAATTCATCCTTAGTGCTCATTCCTTTCATGTCCACTGAACAAGACTTAACCAATTCAGTG
>ML781692.1:725760-742872 GCA_009831015.1 Picea engelmannii | reverse complement strand
CTTATGCTACCCTATCCTTGGATTTGGATTGTTATCTACAATCCTAGGCTAGTTGCATAATCCATATGGCACTCGATGCCTCTTATTGAGGATGATGATTGTGCTTCTATTGCACCTATATAGCCAACACACTTTGTTTCAACATGGAATTTGATAGGACCTTCAACATAATCATTTAAACATCACAAATGGGGCACTATTTAGTGTGTACTTCTTTTGTCTCTCACTACTATGTTTCTAGATGGTCTCAAATTATATGACAACACTACCAATCTTACACCCTTGGAGACATAGTCTCTGGAATAAAGTGGTAGGTTTCTCTCTAGATCCGTAAAGAGTATATTCAATAGTAATCACAACTTATACTTTACACATTCAGATAGTGTACTCTCTGGCATGCCCCTCTATGGTTTAACTTTCTCATTTTTTCACTTCATGTATATGGTGCAAAATTTCACATTTCTATTAGCACCATTGGATATCTGACCCCATAGACATGGCATACTTGTTCCAACAAGCATTTTCCCATTGGGTTCAATTTCTTTCCATTATCACTAGCCATAGACAAGGACCATTTGACAAATCCTGTAGAAAGCTAACACTTAGTTTTCAAGACCAACATTGATCTCCCTATATACAATCTCTATTGTATCCCAACACTCAACATCACGATGCTGCTTCCAACCTTTTTAGCTTATAGACACACTCTTATATCATCTTTATGATACTCCATTATCACATTTTCTTTGTCATGATGCCACCAATTCAACACGTGGACTCACAATGTTTCTTGCATTGGACTAAGAATCAAAGAGAACAATGATTTGGCTCCTATACATTGGACTTCTTTAACATTTGCTGGTTATTTAGTCTATTCCCTATACCAATACACTATGTTCTATGCACATCTATGGTTAGGATTCTCTCGTGTTTTCACATCGTATATGAATTTTAGTTCTTCACATGTTTATGTACACAATTAGCTTTTTGTCTCCACATATGTAACATCTTTGGTTCAACATGACACTTCGACACCAAAGGGAAAATCCAAATGATAATCGCCATACCAGTCACTTAGTTTTCCACCATAACACCATTCTCTACAAATCTATGCCTCTTCTTGCAGTGCCACACTCAGCATTGATGTCCAAGGATCATAGCATTATGTTTCCCCTAGAGCCATTCCTAAACCAGGAGGAAATAGAGGATGATTTCAATCTAAACCGAAAGGAACATAAGGACATGCCTCATAAACAACTCACATATCTTGAAGGCACTTTTCTAGTTTTCCAATAACATTCATCGATAATGAGCTGCATCTTTCAACCTTCGAGCTATGTGCATATGCATTTTTTTTTTATCTTTTCTTCCATCTTTCAAGATACATGCATTTGATTTATTTATTTTTTTCCTTTTGTTTTTTTCTTTAAATTGTGAACTTTAATGATAAGATTTGGCAGAGAGTTTCATCATTATGTGATCCAATGTTTCAATCTCTTGCATAGGATGCAGCCTAGGTAAAGTAGCTTTTCATATTCCAATGGCCTTCTCAAAATATGGTTGTACCTCAATTAAAGTATGGGTTGGTTTTCTTCCGGTTCCAGTTTCCACTCTTCTAGTAACGGTTCCAAATTTTCAATCTACATAATGTGAATTTGGCAACCAACCAACTTCTGATAAAAAGTTGTTTATCAAGTGGTGAAACAAGTATTTACAGTTTCTCTTTGCACCTTACTCTGTTGGTATTAAGGATAAAGTTGAATGATATTGAGGCTTCTTGTATCTCCACGATTTGGTTATTTTATGTCTACTTGGAGGGCTTGGAATTATCGAAAAAAAAGAGGTAAAACCAACTTGCTATATTTTCACATTATCTAGTTAGTTGTAAAGAGAGATTTTGTGATTGACATGATACTTCACAATATACATTAAACCCTCTGGCAATGAAATATGTATTATTCGTGTGGTTGTTCTTTAGGGGACATACAGCCTATATTCCAATCGACTCAATGTCCAATCGACTATATTCGGAACACGACTCGAACTATGTATATCCATCAGACTAAAATTTCTATTGAGTCCAAATCCGAAAAGAAAGATTCTTCCCTTTCTTTGTTCCATGCATCGGAGTTTTACGTGATCGACTCTGTTGGGAGCGCGCCACATATTGTTCCGACACCCATTAATCAGGATAAGTTCACGCCAGCATTCCCATCTGGACTCTGCGCAGAATACACCTCTTCCGTCTGCATTACACACTGGAAAGAATGGAGGGCATTAAACAAGACAATTCAATTAAACTTTTAAAAATTTCAAGATAATGGAGGGCATTAAACAAGACAATTCAATCGTAAATTTTTAAAAATTTCAAGATACTTATTGAGATGTTCTTCCTGACCAGGGTCGGAACCATTAGCGTCAAGCAGGAGGGAGAAAACGGAAGCAATCGAGAGAAGACGCAGCGATGCATATGGCTGCAAAAACAGACTTAAGGAGCCAAGAAACGAGCTGGCCGCGGGCTTTACAAAATTTAAAATTTAAATTTCATAATGATCCAATCATAACATGGACGTCCCATGGCCTTATCCTAATCTTAGCAACAAATCTTATTCCAACGATCCTCGATTTTTGGTCGACTAGTTGTAATGCCCTTTTCTGGCTTGAGAACGCCATGGACAATGGTCGGATTTAATATCCATGACAACATACTTAGTTATTGTTATGGTTATGAGGTATTATGTAGCACCACATTAATATTGAACTGCTGTATGGTGAATAATGTTATTATTATAGTTATGAGAGTATTAATTTACTAATGATTGAGTCACTGCATAATGGATAGTTTTAACCATTATTGTAATTAATAAGTTTGATTACTTAAACATAGATTACTATTCATAAAATAGTCTCCAAAGATGTGACCAATACCAACCTCCAGAACAATAAAAAAAAGATAAAGATGCGACTGATACCAACCTCCAGAGCAATACAAAAAACAGAGATGCAGCTTTCAGAATGATTGCAACATACATATTAGCCGAGATATTATGTCTGAGCGATCCATTTGGCATGTACTCGTACACAAGCATGGCATTCGTATGGAGTCTTCCTCGAAAACAAAATTGAATCAGTCTCACGAGATTTTTATGATATTAAGTGATATCAATTCAATGAGTGAGTCCCACCCAGGCCTGGAATTTGACGGGCTACAGTCCGTCTTTGGTCTTCCAATCCGTATTTCACACGGGGTTATAAAAATTACACATCACTATTTACTTGCACTAAAATTATAAACTTTTCAAATTCCAATTACACATCACTATTGACTTGCACTAAAATTATAAACTTTTTAAATTGACTTGTATTAGGATTACCTGCATATAATATAGGGTAAAGAATAGGCCCGAGACTTGGAGGCTCGAGGTTGGGTTATAGGCAAGGAAGTAGTTGTATAGGAGTAAATGTTAATCACTATCTCAACAACATCTTGCTCTCTGACCAGAATCCATTCAAGAACTTCCAGATTTGTTTGGAGAAGAACCACTTCAAATCCTCGTTTAGCATTAGCCAGCAGGTCTATTCAAAGGATTTCTTTCTCATTTGTCCACAACAAGAAGTACGAGAACCTAAAAAATCTTTGTACAAAGCCATTCTTTCACACCCATTGGTGGTTAGACTCGGTTGGACCAATTTGACACTTATAAATCTGTATAAAACGTAAAATGACATGTATGAAAAACAAACGCCTTTCATCAAAAGTGCACTTGACAGACAAGGTAATTTTGAAATTCCAGGCCTGGTCCTACCAGTTTATTTTTTTTAACGATAAAAGTGACATCAATTCAGTGAATAAGTACTACCAAATTTTTATTTTTATGCCGTATTCTAAATGCTTTATGTTTTGTTTTTATACGATATTTTAAATGTTTTATGTTTATTTTATTTTATTTGTTTAATGAAATAAAGTGTTGGAGTTGTATATTTGTGTGATTAAATTTGAATAATTGAAAAACTAAATTTTTTTTCAACAGATTAAATTCATTTATATATTAAAAAAATGCAATTTAAATAATACAAAATTGAAATTTCTTCAAAATTTATGTAACCAAAAAACCAAAACTTAAAACTATTAAACAAGTCAATTTTTTTTTAAGAAAATGACAACAATTCAATGTGTGATCAGATATTCACCTCTGGCTAACTCAAGGGATGAGTTGGCCGCCATCACTGTCCATTAACGTCTTGTGTTAACTCATACATCATCCTTAATAATTTACAGGGATCCACGATAGATCCACATGCTAGAAAACTTAGAATTGAGGATCATCATTTACATTCTCGAAAATTTAGAATTTTCTTGAATTGAATTGATGCTTTATCTTAATGACACTTTATATATTTATTTTTTTACTTTTATTTGATTATATTTAAAATTTATTATGATGTCTAGCTGATTATCACGTTTAAGTGATTAACATTTCATTTTCTGGACCAACTAAAATTTTTAGACTTTCACCAAAATGATTAGCATTTCATTTTCTAAACCAACCAAAACTTTTAAACGTTCACCAACCACAAATTTACAGCTGTACTAATTTATAAAAACATATCCTTATCTCTATATTGAAAATATCCCAAAATATCCCGTTTCTTTCGAGCGATAATATACACCATTAGACAATGCACAGCAAGATTAAATTAATGGCCTACCAGTCAAGACTTGAAAACTTATATGCAACAATTTCGAATTTATAAGCATCCTAAGTTCACCACAGAACAGGGACGATCAATATGGATTCGGAATTCGCACTATGGGGGCTCTCGTGCGTTGCTCTGTACGTTGGATTTCGTTATGCTTTGAGATCTTGGACGTGGAGGAATAGAAAGCTTCCGCCAGGGCCGCCGGGATGGCCGATTGTGGGGAGCCTGGGTGTGCTGGGCGCCATGCCTCATGTCAGTCTTTACAATCTGTCCAAGAAATACGGTTCTATTTTGTATCTCAAATTGGGAACGTCTGGCATGGTGGTGGCTTCGTCGCCCGCTGCGGCAAAGGCGTTTTTGAAAACATTGGATGTAAATTTTTCCAACAGACCTGGAAACGCCGGTTCCAAGTACATGGCCTACGATTCCCAGGACATGGTGTGGTCGCCCTACGGAGACCGGTGGAAGATGCTGCGAAAACTGTGCAACGTGCACATGTTGGGCGGGAAGGCGTTGGACGATTCGCGGCCCGTGCGAGAGGCGGAGGTCGGTTTCTTGCTGCACTCTATTCTCAAACACTGGAATTGTGGCGAGACTGTGAATGTGCCAGAGCTTCTCAATGTCTGCGCCGCCAATATTATCAGCCAGATAATTCTGAGCAAGCGGGTGTTTGAAGGGGAAGGAGACGAGGCCGACGAGTTCAGGGACATGGTGGTGCAGCTTATGACCAGTGCCGGTTACTTCAACATCGGAGATTTCATACCTTCGGTGGCGTGGATGGACTTGCAAGGCATTCAACGGAATATGAAGAAACTGCAAAAGCGATTCGACGTGATGTTAACGAAGATGATCGAAGAACACCGCTGCACAGATAAGCAACGAGCGTCCCCGGATTTGTTAGACGTGCTTATGTCTCAGATGGACAACGGTGACGGCCATGGCGAGAGACTCTCGGAGGTCCATATCAGAGCTCTCCTTCAGGTATAGTACCCAAAACAATGTCCAACGTCATTTTTTATGATTTCATTGGGCAAACACAATTTCAATTTCAAATGGATTGTTCAGAAGTTTATCCAGCCTGCGAGGTAGGTTGGGATGGAAGAGGCAGTGTGATATGAAAAAAACATTTTTATTCGATTTAGATATACGAGATCTTAGGTTAATTCGGTTGAGTGATATTGTTTTTCAAGACATAAAGTTTAAGTTATATTAAAACTAGCACAGCCACTCAAAATCGTGGCTGATGAAAGCCAAAGGCGATGCTAAAGCTTGCTCCGGCAGGTTAATGGTCGGAACTCTAAACGCTTATGATCTGCCCCGAGCCCACAGCAATGGTCTTCCCCCACCATATTGTTATAGTCTTCCATTTTCGGTGATCCAATATGAAATGCGTGGACAGCCAGAAAATGAAACGCGCAGTAGAAGAAAGCCAGAAAATGAAGTGGAAGAAAGTCAGCAAATCTAAATGTGGTAATCTCAAAGATTAATCATTTAAACATAGCAATCATATACTGCTATAGTAATTTCTTAATATAATTAGTTAAATGTTAAAAAGTAAACCGGTTAAATTTTTAGCCATCAAATTATAATTTTAGATTAAAAGGTAATTAATTGTGCCCATTGTCAATAGGTGTATGCATTTCAGCGTAACCATTGCCAATAAGTCTACGCCTTTTGGCGTAATTATTTGGGTAAGTAATCATTAAAAAAATATTATTATTATTATTAATTTAATTTTAATAAATAATTAAATTTATATAATGTAATTAAATAATAATAATAATATAATTTTAAGGTCATGGTTAAGTCAAACACTAAATTCTTATTTTTGTTTGTGGGATAAGGGACTCTTTTGCATAGGGATTAGATCTACTAGATTTCTTTCTCCTCAATCTACACAATTCAAGGATTCGGATCCCCATCTCTCTTACACATTCCTTTAGGCTATCCCACATCCCTCTAGAGCTCCATCTTCATGGGACTCCAAGAATTCTAGTTGTAACAAGAATTCTAATAGTAGAAACTCCTTTTCTCACTTGGGAAATTATTACACATAAAATCTTTCTCACAAGCCTACTATGTCCTAACACTTCACACACATTTCCCTTCTTTTCCCACTCTAAAATATGCTCCCTTTTCCCATTCAAATTTTTCTTTCCTCCCATGTATGTTGACTCTCACATTTCCCAAGCTTGATTGTACTCAAGCCCATGCTCTCAATAATTATGTGAAGAGATTTTTCCCACCAACCCCTCGCATGCATTCAATAATTGGGCTTTCTAACATTAAAAAAGGAAATAAAAGGTTTATAGTAAAATTAATTTAGAAAGATGGTTTGGGTTCAATAGGCATGCATAATTCCTCCTTGGACCCCCTTCCCCTTCTCTTGTGGAAATTTAGCCCCCATGTCTCCGTCCATGTCCTTGATTTGACATTAACACTTATCTTTCAAAATTTTGTGTGGTTCAAAACTAACCTTCTATTAAATTTATTTCCATATTAATACTCATATTGAGATTTTATTCTATATATTAATAATCATCATGTTGTTGATGATGGTGGTGGTGGTGGTTATGAATGTCCACTAACACTAACTTTGGTTTATTAGACTTTAAGAAAAACAGATAATAGTTTCGATGATTTAAAGGTTTGGAAGGTATGTATTGTAACAAATTTTGTGAAATTGAGATTTAATGTGGGTGTATGTAGGACATTCTAAAAGAAAGTGTTTTTCATATTCAACCTTCTTAGTGTCCCAAAGTTGACATATTCTTTTGACCCATGATGTTTTAGGAATTTTCCAATGCCCTATTTCACTATGTAGCTTGCGAGAGTTCATTCTTATTTTAACAACATTGATTTTCTTTTTTACACTAGTTAGTTCTTTTTTTAATAATGTTGATTTTCTTCTTTACACTAGTTCATTCTTATTTTAACAATGCTAATTTTGTTTTTTATAGTATATAAAACATAAAGATACTTTTGATCTTCTAGATTAGGGTTAATCACATCTTTATAGCATTTCAATTTTCTCTTATCCTCTAGTTCTTTATCGCACCACAATTTCTCCTTTGATTCCCCAATGATTTAGCCAAGACTTGGCATATTTATTCCAACTCTGCTTGAGTCACTAGTGGTTTTCACTGGAGGTTCGAGGAGAGCTTAGGAAGCCTCTTGTCTTCCATGTTTTTTATCTTGTTATTGTACATTAGGTACTTAGTCATAGTCATGTTTTCAATGGGGGAAATACTCGATTCTTTGAGGAGGATAGAACACTTCTAGATTTGCTTCTTCTCTCTTCACTGATTCTCTAGAGATGTTGTAGCCCCAAAATTCACAACCATATAAGATAACATGAGTGATTAGAGTATTAAAAAGGAGTTTATTTTTTTCCATTGCAAAAGGTCTTAGGTCACTTGATTTACAATTGTTTTCAAAGAGAAAATAAACTTCCGAGCCTTCATTTATCCTTTTCTCATTGCCCCAAACTTCACAACCTAGTGATTCTCTAGAGATGTTGCAACCCCAAAATTCAAAACCATATAAGATAACATGAGTGATTAGAGTCTCAAAAAGGAGTTTATTTTTTTCCATGGCCAAAGGTCCTAGGTCACTTGATTTACAATTGTTTTGAAAGACAAAATAAACTTCTGAGCCTTCATTTATCCTTTTCTCATTGCCCCAAACTTCACAACCTTATAGCAACCTGAGTGGGCTTAATGGTTAAGAACATGTGTTCCCTCCTTAGAGGTCACAATTTCAAATCTAGAGGTGGGTAGGGTATGTATACCTTCGTAGACTTTAGCAATTGAATCATTGCGTGGAGGGGGTCTAATGCAGGAGCATCTCTCCACGTCAGCCAGCCAGCCAGCCAGCCACGTCGAGCGCGTGCATTCAAAGCTGAAGAGAGGCGCAGTCCTCATTAAAATCTGAATTGAATGTAAATTAAATGTTTAAGCTGTTGAGCTAGGAAGTCGTGCCTTTGTGCAGGCATTAGGTAGATCAGCCTTTAATGTTTGTAAGGCTGAGATCTAGTTCCAGATGCTGGACTAGACAACCCATTCAATGTAATTGAATAGGGTAGGTAGATTGGAGGGAAGCGCTCGAAGAGCCCCCTCGGGTAAATGAGATTTCGTATCTCATTTTGAGTAAGAAGTTGAGAGAGTAGAGAATCTGCGAGTAGAGAGCAGAAGAGGAGAGCTAGAGAGAGCTCGAGAACACCCTTGTAAAAACAGGCATTTGCTATTTAATATAACAGAAGCAGTTTTTCCTGCATATATTTCTGTGTTATGTGGATGTCTGTGAGTGTTCTTTATGTATGCTGTTATCAAGCATTTGCAGGAGTGTGTTTGATTTTCAGGGATAGAAGGTCTTTGAGGCTTCATACCAGGAGGGTGTGACAGAACGCTACGGGTTCTGATAGCCATGCATAGAGGATGCATTTCTGAAAACTGCGGGTTCAGACAAAGACGTGCTGCGGCACAAGAACTGGAATCAACAACTCATGAGAAGACCTCAAGGTTGCTGAATACCTTGGAGGCAAGGCTGTGTATGAGAGACACAGTTGCAAACACAACTTAGCTGTGAGTTCTGTAAAGCTCTGCCAAGTGGGCATTGAGCACAGGCAGAAGGTGTAGTTGGAGGAACTCTGTTGTGATTTCAGACAGAAGCCAGAATCACTGAGGATTCTGTGAAGCTCAACCAAGTGGGCATTGAGCAGTTGCAAGGAGTGCACAGGGGAAAGAACTCTGTTGTGAGTTCAGAAGAATCAGAATCACTAAGGATTCTGTGAAGCTCTGCCATGTGGGCATTGAGCCAGTGCAAGGAGTGCACAAAGATAGAAATCTGCTGTGATTTCAGGAAGAAGAGACAGAATCACTGAGGATTCTGAGAGCTCTGCCAAGTGGGCATTGAGAGGGTGCATAGGTGCACAGGAGGACATAACTGTTGAACATTCTGGGAGAAGACACTCTGCCAGGTGGGCATTTGAGTTAGTGTGCAGACAGGCACAGGAAGAAGAGAACTCTTTGAGTTCTATGATTTGAAGAAGAATCCACTGAGGGATCTTCGCGGGGTTACTGAATACCCAGAAGCACTCAACAAGAGGTTACTTGAGGTAGAGGATAGCCAGGAGGGCATCCCAACGTTCTCCATCTGCAGGAGAAGAAAAAAAGATAAAATACCTTAGGGGTCTGAGTGTGTGAGAAGCTCAGGAGAGACAACACTGTGTGTGCGTAAGGACCCTGCAGAGGGCAGGAGTTGAAGAACTCTTCGGAGGAGTTCAGAGTCCCCAAAAGCTCAGGGGGAACAATGTTTTCATATGCAGGCGAGAACTCAGGTAAAGGAGCTCGCAGAGAAGAAAGGAAAAGGTTGAGGCCTTTGAGGAATTGGAAATTCTCCCAAGGCTGGGAAGAAAGTGCAGAAGCTCAGGAGGGAGCACAACAACTATCAGATCGGCTGGAGAAGAAGATCTGGACCGTTGGTTTCTACGTCCAGGAGAAGCTCAGGAGAAGCCTACAGAAGGGAGAGATCGAGAGCCGTTGGATCTCATTCAGAAATCTCGTCATCCGTCAGATCGGACAAAAGGTGCATGGGGTTTAACCCTTCTCACGCCAGGCAGAAGTCCCGACCGTCATCGGGATATCGACGTTCGTGAAATCGGGAGTCACGAGGACAAGAGATCGGGAATTTCCATGGGAAATTACCCGGGAAGGATCAGAGTCATTCGTTAGTGGAGACACGTGGCGGAGATCGAGGCGTCGGGAGTCGGGATATCGACATTCCCATGGACAGGAGATCGGGTAAGTCCACCCTGAAAATCCCGACACAAATCTGGGCCATCCATCAGAGAGAGGACGCGTGTCACGCGTTCGTCCATTCCGGAGATTCAGGCACTAGACATCGGGATATCGACACTCAGGAAATCGGAGTTCCTGAGGTCGAGAAAGTCGGGACATTAGAAGTCTCGAAAACGCAAGGAGAAATATGAACCGTCCATCTGGAGAGGACACGCGACAACAATCAGAGCCATCGGGGAAAGGCCCGACAGGAAGTCGTTTATCGACATTTTGGTCATCAGGATATCGGGAATCCTAGTGACAAGAGGTTTGGGCATTTCAGAATCGCGAAGTCCAGAACCCGACAAGGAGGAAGGAGCCATCGTGGGGCCAGCTGTCAGCATAGTGGGAAATCGGGATTCAAGGGATCGACAATCCCGTGGGCAAATGTTTTTCATCATTTGAAACCCCGAAGCCCCAATAGGTGGTATGACTGCGGTCATATAGAGGGAGGTCGTATGGACACAAAAGTCTAGCCCAGGGGACTAGTGGAAGCTGACGTCATATCGAGATATCCAGGATTCCGAGGACAAAATGTTTATAAATTTCGACATTGCGATGTTTGAAACCCTGATGGGAGATAAGGCTGTGGTCTTGTGAGATAATGGTCATGTGGGCCAGGAGCTTAGCCTGGAGAGCTAACGGGAGTTGGAGCACATCGAGATTTTGAAGCCCAAAACCCCGAAAGAAAGATAAGGCTGCGGTCTTATGAATTAGCGGGCACGTGGACCAGAGCATAGCCAGGAGGGCTAACACGTAAAGGGCGCGTATCGGTGAAATTGCTCATCAGAGATCGGGGATTCAAGAGGATAGGAACTCTTGACATTAGGGATCACGAAACCCCGAAACCTGAAATTAAGATCAGGGAAAGAGCGCGGTCATGTGTAGAAGGTCGTGTGGGTGAAGAAAGGACCTGTGGATCGGGTTTTCAACTGAGATTCCAGTAGGGAATCAGAAGAGATGTTTCAGCTCAAGGGGGAATTTGAACGATCCTATGAGCAGGAGAGCGCGACAAGGTGGTGTGGTCGCGTCTTTACTGCATCAAGTGGTATCAGAGATTTGATTCTTGCTTGTATATTTCAGGCAGGAAGAGGTAGGAAGAGGTAAAGAGCACTATGATACACATAAAGTGGTATCAGAGCTAGAAATCTATTTGTATATTTCAAGCAGAGGGAGAAGGTAAAGGAAGACAGAGCGTTGGAGACTCTGTGATGATTGTTTGCAGGTAGGCAAGCAACGGTTAAGAAGACAATCAGGGAGACTATAAGATGAAGCTGGTAACACTCTTAGTGCAGAGTGACAACAACAGGTTTTCTAGGAAAGCAGATAGGGACAACACCATGGTTACTGAAGGCCATAGGCATGCTGGGAAGAAAAACAAGGCAGAAAAGCTTGCAGAAATGGATAAAGAGCTCTATGAATTAAAGGCAGACATAGAAAAGCTTGAACTACGGATGTGGCAGGATAAGGGGTCGAGATGGATGCGCGAATAGCCCATGAGGAAGCCGAAGGCAAAATGGCCAGTCAAGGAGTTGAAGGTCAGAGGACAGCGCAGGCTGTTAAAAAGATGGTTGAGGTATGTTGAAAACCTCAATGGACCAGAAGAGGAAATGATTCAGGTATGTGAACCAAAGACTGGGAGAGGTCTCAATGATGAAGAAAATGAATTGGGATCAGCTAAGGATCTCAAGAACTTCCAGGAGGGCAGAGAAGAAATTCCAGTTTGCTAGGTGGGCAAAGAGCTTAGATCGCTGTGGGATCTCACGGACTGTCAGGAGGACAGCCAAGGAATTTCACATTGCCAACTGGGAAATGATACGAGGTCACTGCGGGATCTCAAAGACTGCTAGGAGGACATAAGAGACATCCCATATTTCCAGGTGGGCAAGGATGAGTAGGTGAATTTTGATCAGCCCAAGGAGCTGACCGAGCAGATGAGACTGTCTGAGGGTCTCATAAATTCAGAGATGAGTTTGGATCAGCATGTGCAACTGACAGAGGAAGATATGAGAGATCTTCTGATGATTGGAGGAATTCAGGTATTCCTACCATTTTCTCAAGAAGAGGCAGAAGTCTGTGTTGCAGATGGTGCAACAACAACAGTAGAACAGTCAACTGTGACTGTCAGGAAAGAAGAGTTGGAGCAGATATCTGAAGCTGCCCAAGAAGGAAAGGAGAATGAGCATTCAGAGGAGTGTCTCAACGCTTTCAGCTAGGAAGCTTGTAACAACCCTAATTGGATACATGCTTAAATATTATAAAGTAAAATTAATTAAAAGAAATTAATTATGGTTAACTGAGTAATAATTCAAACTGCAGATCACATTTAATGACCTGTGAAATAAAATTAAAAGATCAATGAAAAATGATAAAAAAATGGTGGCGTATGCAGAGAGGGATAGCCATGGATCCCGAGAAGATAAAACATTAACTCATGACGAAGGACGGAGGACGAAGGGTGGTTGAAGGAGTAACTGCAGGAGTCGGTGAAGGAGGAATAAGGGGGAAAAGGAGGTTTATGGGAGGGGGATGATCAGTCGACGGAGCAGGGATCATGAGGACTGCGGTTTGCTATGAGCATAGATTTTTCTGAGGACTTTTGGACTTGCTGTGAGCACAGAGTTTTGGCACTGTGGATTTTGATCAGGGGAGGCACTGAGTTGCTGGAGGTTTTGGGCACGGAGGGCCAGGATATCCGTAGATATCTTGGAGCTAGGTAGTTTTCCTAGTTGGCAGGGAGGACAGTAGTTTTGGGTAGTTATTTCTTGTTTGTGGTAGGATTGATCCAGTAGCAGGAAACAGGAAGGCAACAGCGAGGCACAGAGGCAAAAAAAATTAGCATCAGACCAGGTACTTTGTTAATTTATGCATTTATTTCTTTCTGCCATGAATTCAATATTTATTGATAAGTCTAAGTTACTGAAGTTGTTGTTATGAGAATCACTATTATGATAAGAAGTTATTGTTTCAGTTTACGAAATGAAATGTTTATGAATATTATTTATGTTTAGAAGTTTATGGGCATTACATATGGTATCAGAGCGTTTTAGTTCGAAATCTGGGCCTAAGGGCCAGAATCCCAAACGATTAACTCCAACCACGCTTAACCTATAAGAAACACACGTTCAGTTTGACTAAATAGGACTGATACAGTGTGGTATCTAATCTGTTAAGAACGAAAAAGAGAAGTCATAGCTTAATTTTTCCTTGAGCAATGTTGTTAATGAAGTTTCGGGTAGAATAGACACCTGAAACCGACGAAAATGCCGTGGTAAGCTTCTATTGAAGGCTTGAAACTGGTAAGATTCAATGACTACACGAACCATACTAAATAAAATGCAAAAGACATTTGCGGGACCTTGAATAGGCCCATTTCACCTCGAACTTACCTAAATGGGGGAAACTGCCGATGCACAGTAAAAAAAAAAGAAGAAATTTAGCAGACTTGTACCGCACAGGAATAGTGTGAACTATTTCCCTATATTAAGCCTCGATGATTGTAATAATGAACTATAGACCCATATAAATTTCAACCGTGCCAAGAGAGCAATTTTAACACTACGTAATGTTTTGTGCAACTAATCGATTTTCCCAAAGAAGAGCTGTCTGTTACGTGGGAGAACGGATCTGCGCCGTCAGATCTAGGGCGAAATCCCGTCAGCCGTTGGATCTAGAAAAGTTGCGCGGGGTTTAAGCCCTAGTGTGCATAGGAGGAGTCCCGGAAGAGTCATCGGGAAATCTGAGTCATCGGGGTTTTGTTAAGTCTGAGAATCGAGACCTTGTGATTCTCAAAATCCCGAGAACGGATCCTAGCCGTTGATCTCGGCAGGACACGTGTCAGCGTTCTGGGGAGGCGTCGGGATTTTACCATCGGAGATTTTAGGAGTGTAGAACTGTTGCATAATGAAATCACGATTCGCGATTTTCCGATAGGATCGGAGTCGTCCAAACAGTAGTGACGCGTGTCAGAATATCCCGAAGAGTCGTGAAATCGGGGTTTCCGGAGACGTGAGACTTGTGCAGGTTGAAATCGCGATACGTGATTTCCCGATCGGATCTGGACCGTCCATTGTGCGTGACGTGTGTCAGGGGATCCCGAAGAGTCATGGATCGGGAAATCGGGGTTTTCGAAGACAAAGAAACCGCGTCGCTGGGAATCGCGATCGACGATATCCCGACAGTGACATAAGCATGGTGGGACCACTAGAGTTAGAATGGAGGACATGTGTCCGTCATCCAGGAAGAGTCGGGAAATCCATGGGAAAATCCCGACACAATCACAACCGTCCATCTGTGGGACAGGTGGCAACCATCGAAAACCATCGACGTTTGGCCCATCGAGAAATCGGGAATCCCGGGGACATGATGTTTAAGCACTTTGAATTCGCGATCCACGAAACTCCGATGATTGGGGGCTAGATGTCATCACAGCAGAGGAGGAGGAGAGAGGCGTAGTGGAGGCCAGCTGTCAGCCAACTGGGGAATCGGGATATTGGGATTTTCGAGGGCAAGGAATACTCGCATGATGGAGTCGCGATTCTCGATATCCCGACGGGAGTTATGAACCGTCCATTGGCGAGGACGCGTGGCATGAGATCCTAACGAGTCGGTGTTAGGGGGCATCAGAGTTTTTGAGGGTAAAGAAATTGTGCAACAGGAAATCACGATCCGCGATTTCCCGACGAGATCTGAGCCGTTCACTTTGAGGACGCGTGTCGGAGGATCCCGAAGAGTCGGGGTTTGGCATATCAGAGTTTTCGGAGTCGTGAAACTCCTGCACAATGAAATCGTGATCGGCGATTTCCCGACACGGTCGGAGCCATTCGATTGGAGGGACGCTTGTCAAAGGGTCTGAAGGAGTCGAGATTCAACATTTCGAGGTTTTTGCATACATAAGAATCGTTGCATTAGAAGTCACGATTTTGCGATACCCGATAGAGCTCACACGTACATCACAGATCGGGAAATCGAGAATCCTAAGGACGCGCGCGCGTTGACATCGCGAATGCCAAAAAGTCCGAAATCCCAATAGAGTGATACAAGGCCACAGTCGCGGAGGCGGTCATATGGACCAAGCTCGTAGTAAAAGGGGCTAACAAAGAAAAGGGCCCATCGGGAAAGTTGAGCACAAATCCCGATAGGCGGGTTTATGGTAACAAGATTGTGAGCACGGTTGTATAGACCAAGGTATAGTCAGTAAGGGGCTAGCTCATAGAGACTGAGCCCATCGCGAATCGGGGTTTGGAGAGGTAAAGATTTCGCGACAACAAAAAGTCCGAAATCCTGATATAGAGTCGGGGATAAGTCACGGTAGGTGCAGAGGCCGTGACGAGGGAAGATAAGGCCTGTGGATTGGGACATTCGACAGTGAATTTCGGGGGGATCTAAAGGGCTGCTTCGACTCAGATGAGTGGAATGTGAACGATCCTGTATACCCATAAAACCAGATATATTTACCCGTATAACACTAGGTATACATTGACGAATAAATTTATAAATACAAGTTAAGTAGATTGAAAGCAAAATGCTGAAACCTGTACAGGGCTGGAATTACAAGCAAATCATTTCCATTTTGCAAAAAAAAAAAAAGAAGATTACCATTCATTACCACAACGTAAGGAAGGTATATGCCATTTCTTAATTCAAATAACCCCGCGTTTTTATGAAGGTACTGGAACTGTGCACAACATGCGGATTGAATTGTACCTCTTACCATAGCTGAGGGTGAGCTCCGCAATGTGTACAGACAGGGGGGCTGGTTCCCAATTTTTTAAGGAGACTGGACTTCAGGTCCTGGATCTTGTCAGTGGCCACCTCAATATACTTTGTTTCTGCAAAACAAATTGGAGCATATACAGCATTAACCGGCTAGTGAAGTGCTCAGAACGACGGTGAGGATGTGCACCATGGCAAGGTAGATTTTGGAAACCTCTGAGCAGAACAGAGGCAAGTCTGTGGTGGACAAGGATGGATGCGTGGAAAGTCCCAGCGGATGAGAATGTGAGACAGAGGAAGGACGCGTAGAGAGTCGAAAGGATGACAGGTGAAGAATGATGAGGTTAGATACGAGGGAGCTTGAGGAACCCAGACGAGCACGTGGAACCCATGCGTGCCCGAACCCTTGAGTATACGTTCAATTATTATATATATATAATATAAAGTGTTAAAAATAATATAAAATAAATTAAATAATTTAGTATAAATGAATTATATATATAAATAAGGTCAAATTAGTTTAAATTTAAAGTAAAGATAATTTGAGTTAAATTAGGGTAATAATAATTTTAAATTAATCATTTTATTAAGTGTAAGGTTAATCTACCTTAAAGATCGATGTTAACCAAGCTTAGACGCTTAATCCTAACCCAAACCTAGCCAATTCCCCTGATGGAGTAACGTCTGTTTACATACAAGTAAAGAAAACTTACGCCTAACCCTGTTTCTAAGTTTAAGTAGCACTAATTTGAAACATCCTTGAACTCACCCGGACAACTTTGGGATGATCCAGGTTAAGTTATACAAGATGGCTAGGACTCGAAGGGGTCGAGGCAGGGGAGCATCATCATGGGAACCA
>ML781692.1:706417-719598 GCA_009831015.1 Picea engelmannii | reverse complement strand
GAAGTTTCTTGAAGGGTGGGTGTATGTAACGACCCTAATTGGATACATGCTTAAAGATTATAAAGTAAAATTAATTAAAAGTTAACTGAGTAATAATTCAAACTGCAGATCACATTTAATGACCTGTGAAATAAAATTAAAAGATCAATGAAAAATGATAAAAAAATGGTGGTGTATGCAGAGAGGATAGCCATGGATCCTGAGAAGATAAAACATTAACTCATGATGAAGGACGGAGGACGGAGGGTGGTTGAAGGAGTAACTGCAGGAGTCGGTGAAGGAGGAATAAGGGGGAAAAGGAGGTTTACGGGAGGGGGATGATCAGTTGATGGAGGAGGGATCCTGAGGACTGAGGTTTGCTATGAGCAGAGATTTTTCTGAGGACTTTTGGACTTGCTGTGAGCACAGATTTTTTGCACTGTGGCTTTTGATCAGGGGAGGCACTGAGTTGCTGGAGGTTTTGGGCACGGAGGGCCAGGATATTCGTAGATATCCTGGAGCTAGGTAGTTTTCCTAGTTGGCAAGGAGGACAATAGTTTTGGGCAGTTATTTCTTGTTTGTGGCAGGATTGATCCAGTAGCAGGAAGGAAGAAGGCAACAACGAGGCACAGAGGCAACAAAAATTAGCATCAGAACCAGGTACTTTGTTAAGTTATGCATTTATTTCTTTCTGCCATGAATTCAGTATTTATTGATAAGTCTAAGTTACTGAAGTTGTTGTTATGAGAATCACTATTATGCTAAGAAGTTATTGTTTCAGTTTACGAAATGAAATGTTTATGAATCTTATTGATGTTTAGAAGTTTATGGACATTACAAAGCTGAAGAAGCTGTAGCACTGAAGCTGACAACATAAGATAAAGTTCTCACTCCATGGGAGATGGAGCTAGAGATGCTGGAGGATTGGCTGAACAATCCAGAGTCAACAAGAGAACTGATAGAAGTTGAGCTGTTAGAGAAGGTAACTGGACAGAAGGTCAGTCAGGAAGATACTGCCGAGCCAAAGTCTGCAGTAGAGTGGCAACTTGAGGCCACAGATGAAGATGAAGAAGAAGGCATGGGAGATCATGATGATATACCCAATTGCAGAAAATTTTTGTAGCTGGGGAGACTGCAAAAACGGGACCAGCCACCGGAGCAACTGGATGCAGTGATCGAGGAGATCCGAGAGCTGATGTTGAGGTCAGCAGAGACTGCCAGCGAGGAGTAGCTGAGCAGAAGGAAGGAAGCAGCATCAACAACAACGCAGAAGCAACAACAGCAGCAACAGGATGGAGCGGATGAACAACTCCAGAGGATGATTTGGGATCAAGGAGGATTTCCAACAACTGAGATGGGAAGCTCATGAGAAAGAGCTCATGAATTTTGCAGCTGAGGAGTTTGATGTAGGAGCATCTCTCCACGTCAGCCATCTAGCCAGCCAGCCACGTCGAGCGCGTGCATTCAAAGCTGAAGAGAGGCGCAGTCCTCATTAAAATCTGAATTGAATGTAAATTAAATGTTTAAGCTGTTGAGCTGGGAAGCCGTGCCTTTGTGCAGRCATTAGGTAGATCGGCCTTTAATGTTTGTAAGGCTGAGATCTAGTTCCAGATGCTGGACTAGACAACCCATTCAATGTAATTGAATAGGGTATGTAGATTGGAGGGAAGCGCTCGAAGAGCCCCCTCGGGTAAAAKAGATTTTGTATCTCATTTTGAGTAAGAAGTTGAGAGAGTAGAGAATCTACGAGTAGAGAGCAGAAGAGGAGAGCCAGAGAGAGCTCGAGAACACCCTTGTAAAAACATGCATTTGCCATTTAATATAACAGAAGCAGTTTTTCCTGCATGTATTTCTGTGTTATGTGGATGTCTGTGAGTGTTCTTTATGTATGCTGTTATCATGCATTTGTAGGAGTGTGTTTTATTTTCAGGGATAGAAGGTATTTGAGGCTTCATACCAGGAGGGTGTGACAGAACGCTGCGGGTTCTGATAGCCGTGCATAGAGGATGCATTTCTGAACACTGCGGGTTCAAACAAAGACGTGTTGCGGCACAAGAACTGGAATCAACAACTCAGGAGAAGACCTCAAGGTTGCTGAATACCTTGGAGGCAAGGCTGTGTATGACAGACACAGTTGCATACATAACTTAGCTATGAGTTCTGTAAATCTTTGCCAAGTGGGAATTGAGCACAGGCACACGGTGCAGTTGGAAGAAATCTGTTGTGAGTTCAGACAGAAGCTAGAATCACTGAGGATTCTGTGAAGCTCTACCAAGTGGGCATTGAGCAGGTGAAAGGAGTGCACAGGGGAAAGAACTCTGCCGTGAGTTCAGAAGAATCAGAATCACTGAGGATTCTGTGAAGCTCTGCCAGGTGGGCATTGAGCCAGTGCAAGGAGTGCACAAAGATAGAACTCTGCTGTGAGTTTAGGAAGAAGAGACAGAATCACTGAGGATTCTGAGAGCTCTGCCAAGTGGGCATTGATCCGGTGCATAGGTGCACAGGAGGACAAAACTGTTGAACGTTCTGGGAGAAGACACTCTGCCAGGTGGGCATTTGAGTTAGTGTGCAAATAGGCACAGGAAGAAGAGAACTCTTTGAGTTCTTTGATTTGAAGAAGAATCCACTGAGGGATCTTCGCGGGGTTACTGAATACCCAGAAGCACTCAACAAGAGGTTGCTTGAGGCAGAGGATAGCCAAGAGGGCATCCCAACGTTCTCCATCTGCAGGAGAAGAAAGAAATATAAAATCCCTTAGGGGTCTGAGTGTGTGAGAAGCTCAGGAGAGACAATACTATGTGTGCGTAAGGACCCTGCAGAGGGAAAGAGTTGAAGAACTCTTCGCAAGAGTTCAGAGTCCCAAGAAGCTCAGGGGGAACAATGTTTTCATACGCAGGCGAGAACTCAGGTAAAGGAGCTCGCAGAGAAGAAAGGAAAAGGTTGAGGCCTTTGAGGAATTGGAAATTCTCCCAAGCCTAGGAAGAAAGTGCAGAAGCTCAGGAGGGAGCGCAGCAACCATCAGATCGACTAGAGAAGAAGATCTAGACTGTTGGTTTCTACGTCCAGGAGAAGCTTAGGAGAAGCCTACATAAGGGAGAGATCGAGAGCCGTTGGATCTCATTTAGAAATCCCGTTAGCCGTCAGATTAGACAGAAGGTGCACGGGGTTTAACCCTTCTCATGCCAGGTAGAAGTCCCGACCGTCATCGAGATATCTGTGTTCGTGAAATCGGGAGTCACGAGGACAAGAGATCGGGAATTTCCATGGGAAATTACCCGGGAAGGATCATAGCCGTCCGTTAGTGGAGACACGTGGCAAAGATCGAGGCGTCGGGAGTCGGGATATCGACATTCCCATGGACAGGAGATCGGGTAAGTCCACCCTGAAAATCCCGACACAAATCTGGGCCATCCATCAGAGAGAGGACGCGTGTCACGCGATCGTCCATTCTGGAGATCCGGGCACTAGACATCGGGATATTGACACTCGAGAAATTGGATTTCCTGAGGTAGAGAAAGTCGGGACATCAGAAGTCTCGAAAACGCGAGGAGAAATCTGAATCGTCCATCTGGAGAGGACGCGCAGCAACAATCGAAGCCATCGGGGAAAGGCCCGACAGGAATTCGTCTATCGACATTTTGGTCATCGGTATATCGAGAATCCTGGTGACAAGAGGTTTGGGCATTTCGGAATTGCGAAGTCTGGAACCCGAGAAGGAGGAAGGAGCCATCGTGGGGCCAGCTGTCAGCATAGCGGGAAATCAGGATTCGAGGGATCGACAATACCGTGGGAAAATGTTTTTCAGAATTTGAAACCCCGAAGCCCCGATAGGTGGTATGACTGCGGTCATATAGAGGGAGGTCGTATGGACCCAAAGGTATAGCCTAGGGGACTAGTGGAAGCTGACATCATATCGGGATATTGGGGATTCCGAGGACAAAATGTTTATGCATTTCGACATTGCGATGTTTGAAACCCCGATAGGAGACAAGGCTGCGGTCTTGTGAGATAATGGTCATGTGGGCTAGGAGCTTAGCCTGGAGAGCTAACGGGAGTTGGAGCACATCGGGATTTTGAAGCCCAAAACCACGAAAGAAAGATAAGGCTGCGGTCTTATGAATTAGCGGTCACGTGGACTAGAGCATAGCTAGGAGGGCTAACGCGTAAAGGGCACGTATCGGTGAAATTGCTCATCGGAGATCGGGGATTCAAGAGGACATGAATTCTTGACATCAGGGATCACGAAACCCCGAAACCTGAAATTAAGATCAGGGAAAGAGCGCGGTCATGTGTAGAAGGCCGTGTGGGTGAAGAAAGGACCTATGGATCGGTTTTTCAACTGAGATTCCAGCAGGGAATCAGAAGATCCGTTTCGGCTCAAGGGGGAATTTGAACGATCCTGTGAGCAGGAGAGCGCGATAAGGTGGTGTGGTCACGTCTTTACTGCATCAGGGTCCCTTGTCCCAGAAATAAGGGGGTCTCATACACCAATTTGGTGTCTGGCTTGGCCATGACTTTAAAAATATATTATTATTATTATTATATGAGTGACTAAAGTCTCAAAGTGAAGTTTCTTTTTATCACATAAAGTTCCATTGATTTACAATTGTTTTGAAGGCTTCCCCTCCATAATGTAAATCCACTCAAAAATATTTGTATGAAGTCACTTACAATTTGTATGAAGTCACTTCACTATAAGTGATATTTTTATATTTGATTATTATAAGTTTATTTATATGTTTGATAATATTGATCTTAAATAGATATTTTACATTAATAATATGTTTAAAATTTTATTCCAATCTAATACTTACTCAGTTAGATATATTTAAATTAACATCAAAATGTTTTGGTAAAGTATTGCATAACTAAGAAGTGGTTGTTATTGATTTTGAAATTTAAATTTTCATTTTAATATTATTTTTTTAAAATTTAAATATATTTTTATTCCAAATTAATAATCCAAAAATTCAAATTTTTATATTAATTTTATTTTTAATTAAGTTATTTAATACACTTTTATTTTAAATTTTCACTTAAAATCAATTTTCATATATATTTTTTTTTATTAAATATCCAATATATTTATATGTTAAAATTTCATTCCCATGTCTTCCTTTTTACGCCGAAGGCGTTCTTTTTAAGGGGAGTTCAATCTCGCATTTTCGTCGTCTACCCATAACATACATAACATATGGATACATGACATGTCGCCGCCAAAGTCACTGCCATCAATACTCTTTTCCATCCATTCCCCTGGCTTCTTCTTTGTTTGTTTGTTGTGGTTGATCGGGTTCAGCACAGAGAGCACACGACCATGGTTACCTACAACCCCCCCTCGATAGATGCACCGTAGCTTCCGAAGGCATTTTCCGACCGTTGTTGTTACCATATTTTTATTTACCACGCAATCAGCCTGGAGACTGCCCTGAAACAGGTACAACAATTTACAGTAAAAATCCACCTTGAGTTGCAGGAAAAATCATCGTGTATTCAAGTTTATTGAAATCATATGAGTTTTTGCTTTGGCAGGGTGTTTGAAAGCTTTAGAGGAGTCTTTAATAAGCGTTCAAAGGCACCAACAGAGTTGATTACAACATTCTGAAGAGCTTTTTTTACAGTTGCAGGGTTTCATTTTTTTTTAGAAGATAAGTAGGAGTGCAACGTTCGAAGAATTGATGTCTCAACCCAGAGTCACAATTACTCTGGGGCGCAGTGGACAGGTAGGGCTTATCTTTCTTTTACTTTACATTTAAGTAGAAGGATCTTAATTTCACTTTGATTTTTGTCATTTTTTGTAAATATATATCCTTTTCTGCAGTTAGCTGAAATAATGCCCTATTTAAGGATTCATTAGGGTCCATAAACTGTCTGAAGAAAGCATTGGTGGCTTCCTGTAGTTAATTTGGCTGAGGGTTTAGTAATACTGCACAGGATAACTTGTTTCAGACTAGTTGTTGGGAGATTTGGCTTTTAGGGGAACAAGCATATCTCGAAGTATCTAAAATTGGAAACGCGCTTGCAAAGATGGGTACAACAAGTGTCCAAAAGTCTCGGGAACTTTGGGTAGCCTGCCTAGGAAAACTCAAGCAATTGTTTCTGAAACAAAAACAATAGTTTTCAAGTAAAATCTATGTAGATTCCAGTAGCATCTATTTATCGAATTTGTAATTTCATTCAGACCAGAACCTGTAACTCAAAAGACCGTATAATTCAAAAACAACCTTCCGTGATGCGAAATCATGTCCCTGCAACACAAATTAGTCATCTGCAGTAACTGCTATGCAATTATCAAACTTATGTAACAGTTTTTGAATATACTTTATAACATTTTCTGAATAGACAGTTTTTGAGTGCGGAAAACAACGTTATTTAACCTCAAATGTTCCTTTAAAACACAACTCAACACCCAATTAGACTTCCTCTATACAAAATCAAACTCTTGTAACTTAAGCCAGACATATAGCTCAAAGTCAAATTTTTGTGATGCAAAGTCAGACCCTTGCAACATAGAATCAGACTCTGTAGTAACTACTAGGAAAAGATCAAAGCACAGTAACCGTGTTTGGACACACTTTTTTTTTGTTTAGAAGTTAGAGAAAAAGAAAATAAAAAAAATGGTGGAAACTGCCAAGGGTTTCTGGCAGTTTTCGGAAATGGTGGAGAAACTGCCTGAAATGTTTATGTAAACTGTTGGAAATTGCTAAGCAGTTTCTAACATATTGGAAATGTTTTCAAAGTGAAAAATCCAATGCACTCAAAATAGGCCAAATTTCAGCAAGCAAAGGACTACCAGCGTGATTAGCACCCTGATATTCACACCCAATTTTTATCAGCTCTGATACAAGAACAAATTCTAAAGAACATAATGTACAAAAAGGACATAAATGATATGGGGGAAATGGCAGCAAAAGCTGTAGAAATTGTAATAACCAAGATGTACAAATTTTTGTACAATATACAACAACAATCTTGTAACCAACAAGATACCGAATCATGCCAATTAGGACAACAAACTGATAATGAATTAACATACCTATGTTACAAACACGAATGAATACAAAAGGTGGTAACCAGGGTAAACCGTAGGAAGGCCTGATAGGTGGTAACCAGGGCAAACCGTAGGCATAGACTATAGTACGCTTGACCCGGCAGGGACATCGAGTATTAACATATCACATATATATGGCCCGAGGACTTGACCCTAAGACCTCTTATTCATAGCACTCAAGCACACTTTGCACTTCCCCTCATTCTAAGGATGGTACCAAGGGTAAATGATATTCTTCAGGTCTCAAGGATGATACAACAATATATTCATTAAGATCTCAACACGTCACTTGTTTTGCAGTTTTCTCAGACCTGTTTTGCAGTTTTTTTTATCACCAGGATGAAAACCCCAGTTTTGAGGCATCCTTGTAAGTTTTAATCATTAATGATGAGCTTGTTTGAAGGACATATGAATGCCAAGAAACTGACTTGTAAAATATTTTCAAAAAGACAGAGAATATTGTAAGAAAAGTAGAGCAATGCGAAACATAAATTGGCGAAAAATAAAGCAAAATTAACCATCACATGGAACTGATACAAAGATAGTACCCGATGCATAAAAAAAGCACTAACATTTTGCAAAAGACCTGTGTTAAAGGAAAACTCTTGTAAATGAGGTGCACAAGTTATCATCCCCCTCCAAAAAATAATCTGTGTAAATAATTTGCAAATAATTTGCAAAGAAGAGTCTTGGAAATTAAAAAAATCAGTTGGGAATCTAAAACCCACTATATGTAGCATCCAAGGTCTTGGTATCTTTTTTTCTTCACTCACTTTATTATTGAAATTCCCTTTGTTGACTTGAAGGTATCTGGGACTGTTCTGTTGGACATGACTGTAGATTTCCATGCCTAAAGGTAAAACTCGATTTTATTGGGTGACTGTTTGCAGACTCTGTGCCATCTCTTGAGAATGGGAAGGCCTTTGTAAAAGTAGTTATGTAACATAGATCATTTCATTCCATGGACATATATTCCTTTCCTTTCCTTGGGTGACTTCAATAAACATAATCAACTGTAAAACATATTTCAATGTGATAATTGTTATGAAAAAACTATTAAGTTGGCCCTCTCTTCTGTTTTTCTTGAACACGAGTTAAATTGGTTTGATCTTTTCATTTGACATTCTGGGGCTCCATTTTAGCAACTTAGACGTTCACATTTTTGAAGCATGTAGATTTCCATGTCTAGTAGACTTTCCTTTGACAAAAATACAAATTCAAAGGCCATTGGCACATTTATTGACGGATTGGACTTGAAATAGCCAATTCTTGAGAAGCTAAATAGGAAAACGCCCTCTCAAAGACCTGGGTCCTCCTTCTTTAAGAGGCATAAAGATGAGGCCATCTCAACACTATCCTACAGACCATTCCTGTACAGGGAAGGCTTGAACTTGGGCACACTATCTTTAAACAACATGTAGACAAGAAAGATAGATACAATTTACTACAGGGATTGGTTGGAAGAGACTGGGCTAAGATATTTTGGCAAGAACTGCTTGCAAATGACATCGCTAACAAACACACAGTGAATATCTTCCACACTGTGAAAACAAAATACCCAATACAACCAAGCCCGTTTGGGTATACAGGCCTAACAACCAGATCATTACCTTTCAATGATAGTTAGTTGACCAAGGAGAACTAAGCCTTCCAAGGCTCTGTACACGTTGGATACAACTATTGGAAAAATTGGCCTCCAATAAATGTATAGGCCGCATTAGAATCCCCTTGAAAAAATTCCTCAAGCTCGCCATCACCGCGCAGTTCGTCAGCTAGCAGGTCTGAAAACCATTTGGAAAATCCAAGGAGCTTCTCAATCTCACTGTGAAATTGACCGAGAAGGTCGAGGTCAAGCAACAACATCGGTGGCAGGGTCATATGGTGCGGCCAAGGTGGAGCTCGTGAACACGTATCCAACAGGGTCATATGGGGCACCAAAGGTGGAGCATGTGACCTCTTACCGAGCCTACCCACCAGCGGACTTCTCCTCACATCCACTACCGAATAACCAGTACCCTCCACTGTCGTATCCACCCTAGACGAGCTATCCTCTGGCCCCGCCTTACTACCAGGGTTACTCTCCACCTCCCTACCAGGGTTACCCTCCAAACCAGGGCTACCCACCCTAACAGGGTTATCCGCCCGTTGTTCCTGTAGCGCAACAACCTCCCAGGAATAATAATAAAGTCACTGCCATCAATCGCCGCCAAAGTCACCGCCATCATCAAACTCCCATAACCATATCCTATTCATTTGGCCAATCTAACTTGTTCTGTATGTAGTTAGTCATGGGGTTTAGGGATTCACCATGATTTGTTAGGTGGAGCTTGTAGCTTTTTCCGATTCAAACAAATAGACTGCATAGATAAGAGAGCCAGGAGAATGAATATGGAGGGCGCCGAAAAGAAGTGGATCAAGGAAGAGCAGGAGTTGAGTCCGCCTGACGAATCCTAGAGATAGAAACATGCACATTTAATGGAGTTTGAGGCAGGGATGGCCTTTCACAAAACTGAAAATGCCTGTGCAGGTAATGAGAATTTGCTAGAGTTTTTCTCTCTTTCAAATGATTATTCAATGTTATTGAAGGATCCATGGAGTTGGGAGGATAATGAGGGTTTTGGAATCTGAAGCATAACAACTATCGGGGAACAATATTATATATTGGACTATCTCCAAGACTCTGCTGCAGATAATAGTAGTGAAAAAGAAATTGTTGTGCAACAGAAGCTGCAGGTGGAGGAGGAGGATTGTTTGAGAGGGTCTCTTTTCGAAGCCATCGATGATCAACTCTAAATGCCTCAGAGTCCTTTGCAGAAAACAAAAGCTTTGTTTTCTCTGGATTCGGTGGGTAGCCATGATTGCATGACCCTGTTACAGGATGAGAGCATTGTTCAAAGTGTTTCTTCTTGCTTCAGAATTTGGGAATAGTATGGCGATCACAAATATGACAAAAATCAGGTAGATGGAATCAGTTTTGTGTACGGGAGTGGGGTCTCAGATTGGATTTGGAGGGCTCCCTTGAATGAATTTCAGTCTTCTGAATCTTTTGAATTTGAAAGCTCCACGCCTTCACTATAATTTGGGTATTTTAATTTCTTCTATAGCAATGTTTATGGCAGTTGGGATTTAATTCACGCATTGGCCATTTTTTGTAAAATATGGGCAACTGGTTGCCCGGGGGTGAAAGATGTATTTGTGTTTCATGTTGTCGGTGCCAAACTTTTGTTTTCAAGTTTGTAATCTTGGCAGATGATGGACTGCAAAAAAAATTGAGAGGTTATCAAATTAAACATCTGTTGTAACTATTTTTCAGTGTTTTTTTATAAGAGCGTTAAGTTGCAATTCAGTGCGTATGATAGTGAATCTCCGGCAACCAAGGCTTATTTGAAGCCCTGGATGCTATCAAATCGGCTCAACGTGGGCATTTCAAATAATTTGTTATGCATTATAGGACTGTTTTAACTATCATGCTCTTTGGATGTGTTAGCGACTTTGTGATCTAAATTTGATTTCACATAAATCAACAATCAATCTCAGTAGGAACGAAGACAAGTTATTTGACTTTGATGGTTTTCCATGGGAGTTCAATTCAACGAACATTATATGGGATTTCTGTGGACTGACAGGTTGAATACCGAGGATATAAAGTTCTCTTGCATAATTATTTTTTTTTTCTTTCAGAAATTCGACTTTTGAGATTATATTTCGAAGGCATTGCACGAGACGTCTGAAACTTGAAGGTGCCATATGGACTGCCATGGAATTTGTGTAACAAATGTTTTTACCTATTACAGTGCAATCTGTAGTTATCACCTATTGTGGTGCTTAGTGTACAATATAATTTGAATACCCAGATGTATTAGTTTGAGTCCCAATCCGTGGAGACAAAGCGTTCTGTTGTGCTCTCAATTTCTCATGCCAGTCTTCATCTTATTAATATCTGCCTCCTGATATAATATAATATGGGAAGAGGGCTTCTTCAAAGGAGCAAGTCAATACTTCTGTGATGAATTCACCCCTCCTTCACAATCAAAGGCTTCTGTATGCATTAGGGTAAATCACTGTATTTGATAGTCTGTTTAATAAAACATCTGGTAAAATTGTTGCATCTTTTTACATTAGGTTACAATTTCTAAGGCTTTCTCCTCTTTCCACCTTTGGAATACCACTATCCTCTCTTCTCACTCTTGCTCGCTTGGACTGATGAACCATCCCCATTTGGTTTTAGTTGGGATGCCTCTCAAACAACAGTTGTGGACGAAGTGTTTATGTTACTACCTAGATGTGTATTTAACAACTGACTGGGAAGCCATACCATACATCGATGTGGTATCCTCTTCCCTCCACTTTGTACTCCCGGGTCCCTACAATTAACGTGTCCGGGCAACAAGAAAATGCATGTCTAGAGATCTAGCAGAGGGATGAATGAGTATCACTTACAATATGAATATTGCTATTGAATAAAGCTTAAACTGAGACGCGTTGTTCGGTGGAGAAGGCATGGCTATACCTTGGTTTAATCAATACTTTGAACTTCATTCAACCACTACTTTGAATTGTTGTCTTTGTGACAAAACAATTTTGAGCGTCAACCATACTGCATCGCATTCTTATATTTTATAGTTATCTGCAATGAATGGTAATCTGAAATGTGTTTATAGTATTTTGTTTTGAATTCTTATGGTGTTGGGCATCTATATTCTTTGTCGCGTTGCATTCCTCGCATTTTAATTGAAGCATAATTATATGTATGGTACAATCAATAGTGCTCTCGAAGTATCTACAGACCTGCTCAAACACGGGAATTAAACTTATATTTAAACTATATAAATATTTCATGCCAATTCCTTTAAAGCTGTAAAATAATGGAGTGAAGGAATCTGGAATCCTACAACTTGGCCCTTATTTAGTTGTACAAGTTTGTATAAAGTATCCATAGTATAATTATTTTATTTCTTCATATACAAATTGGCCCTTATTTAGTTGTACAAGTTTGTATAAAGTATCCATAGTTCATGTACCCACTCCTTCGGTAAACTTCACAGTGTGGTTCTAGGTGGGATCAATGTCGTTGTTCTTGTCCACAGACGTCCATTGCCTATTTTTTGTGATCGGTGGAGATCCATGTGACTGCGTAGGCCTTTGTTTTGGAGAGCATGCATGTTCTCTTTAGATCGCGGACCGAGATGAGGGTTACTTCCATGCTCCGTGCCTTCATCGCACCTTGAGGAATTAAATACAGAGGAAGAAAACAAATGAATTTAAATATAGAGGAAGAAAACGAATGAATTTGCAGTTTGAAATTGGGGGAAGAGTCCAAATGAATTTTGAGAGCAGTGGATTGAATAGTACATTGGAATATTGATGGAAAAAAAGAAGAATGTTGCTTATGTCTCACTACGAAAACAAGAATAGACATGCTTATCTTCTTTGTTGCATACCTTCTAGATTCTTCTATGTTGTACTCATATTTCTATACATGAACTATTTGATTTGGTCCATACTTCTATACATGATATGAAATAGTTTCAAATATTTTCTACCAAATACCTATCAATCATACTTGACCAAATACGTCTCTTTGGAGGTATGCTAGTTCTTTATTAATTCTTTATTATGTTACATATTCGTATATCGAATTTGAGTCGCAACAATATTGCTTCGTTTTTAGGTATCTAATTTTGTACCACCTCTCCTCCTTACTAAAAGCACATCAAATAAATCTGTCTTCCGTTCTTACCTTTTTAAAATCAACTTCATCCGGCCGGCCAATGTGGGATAAACCGCACTCAAACAGCCACGTTTTTCCGGTTCCATCATTTTGTACTGTAATACTTATTCAATACGGTGATAAGTATTTCTTTGTTTTTGGTGTGCAGGATTTATTCACTGCGGGAACCGACACGTCGAGCAGCGTGATCGAATGGACATTGGCGGAGGTGATGAGCAACCCCAATATCGCTAAGCGGGCGCAGCAGGAGATGGATGCGGTGATCGGTCGTGAAAGAAGATTGGAGGCGTCACACATTCCGAAGCTGCCATACTTGGTTGCCATCTGCAAAGAGGGATTTCGGAAGCATCCATCCACCCCGCTTAGCCTCCCGCGCGTGTCGACCGAACCGTGCGAGGTAAACGGATACTACATCCCCAA